>VNJQ01003488.1:0-15018 GCA_008042515.1 Drosophila truncata | reverse complement strand
TCCACTACCAAAATCTAATAATGGAAATGAATACGCAGTAACATTAATATGCGATTTGACAAAGTATTTGGTAGCAATACCAATACAAAATAAAAGTGCAAACACAGTAGCAAAAGCTATATTCGAAAATTTTATTCTCAAGTACGGTCCAATGAAGACGTTTATTACGGACATGGGAACCGAATATAAAAATTCGATAATTGAAGATTTATGTAAATACTTAAATATCAAAAACATAACTTCAACTGCACACCATCACCAGACCGTCGGAACAGTGGAACGAAGCCACATAACACTTAACGAGTTCATACGCTCATATATCTCAGTTGATAAAACAGATTGGGATACATGGCTGCAATACTTCGTATATTGTTTCAATACAAACCCCTCTATGGCACATGATTATTGTCCATACGAGTTAGTTTTTGGTAAATCTTCAAATTTGCCAGAACATTTTAATAGCATAGATAGAATAGACCCATTATATAATATAGACGACTATGCTAAGGAATCTAAATTTAGATTGGAGCAGGCATATAAGAGAGCTAGAATGATGCTAGATATTAATAAACAAAAACACAAACATAGGTACGACAAAAATAGCTTAGACTTTGAATTAAAAATAGGAGACCAGGTTTTATTAAAAAATGAAACTGGTCATAAGTTAGACTTTAAATATACAGGTCCTTATAAGGTAGAATCAATATGAGCTAGAGATAACATAACTATAACAAATATTAAAAATAAAACACAAGTAGTTCACAAGGATAGATTAAAACCATTTATTTCATAACTAATTCAGTTCTTTTTATATTTCGCGTATGGCCATACATAGCATAAATACTATTAAAATCATAATACATACGGTAACTAAAATTACAAAAAAAAAAATTTTATAAATATATATATAATTATAAAATAACTTCACTATATTACGTTATTTTTCAAAAGGAGGGAGATGTAGTATGCACATATATTGAGTACCCACTGTACTTAGCGGGTACACACTATAACACTTAGTTGGAATGTTTATTCAAAGTCCCGGTCATAAACCTTAAGTGGACGAAATATATATATATCGGCCCGCACACAAAGAGTGCAAGTGTCAGCATAAATGCTACATGAGCGGACCACATGTATGTATGTGCATATACCTCCGCGCTCAGTCCAAAAGAGCATAGCTATGTATTTAAGAACAGCTAAGGAACTTAGACTTCCTTAGCTTTAAATTCATATTCGATAGGACACAGATAAATAAGAGTTCGGTGCGACAACAATGGTTGCTCCGACTAAACCCAAAAATCTTAAATAAAAACCAATCTCAAATAAAAACCAATCCTGTCTTACTTATTAAATGGACTAAGTACCTGGCGACCGCGAGTGAATATTATTCAACATTGCACAATAATAAAATACTTGGAAGGAATCTCTGTTGATTGTTTCAAGGAACTGAATAATTTTCCATTAAAATAATGGAATGGAATGAGTTGTATAAGGAATTAAATAACCTAAAAGTTGATTTTGACAAATCTTACAAGTCATTATCAAGAACATGGCCAAAAAGCTAGATACTGTAAACAAGAACGCCGAAATATTAGTGAACCGCTTAAATGCAGCGCGTATACTAATACATGAACAGAGAGACCGACTAGACAAAGCCCATTGGTCTCAAGTATCTAAGTTCTTGAACAAATTACGAGAGAACTTAATACTTATAAAACAAAGGTACAACTTAACTATTTCTGTACCAAATATATTAAATACACATTAACAATCAGCTACCGCGGATTCACCAAATCTTGGAGCGCCTGCGAAATGCAAAGTTCATCTCCACGTTGGACTTGAAGAGTGGGTACTGGCAAATCCCGGTGGCCAAGGAGAGCCGGGAATGCACGGCCTTCACGGTTCCATTTGGCCTCCACACAGACCCGGACACGGTAGCCGCGATCCGCGAGTTGCAACCGTCGACTTGCCTGAAGGAACTTCGGAGATGCCTGGGCATCGCATCTTGGTATCGCCGATTTGTTCCCAACTTCGCCGATGTTGTGGAGCCAATGACATCGCTGCTGAAGAAGGGCCAGAAGTGGGACTGGACATCGCAGCAGGATCAGGCATTCCAGGAGCTAAAGACGCGGCTAACGGAAGCACCCGTCTTAGTCTGCCCGGATTTTGGAGAGAAGTTTGTTCTACAGACGAACGCCAGCGAATACGGTATCGGAGGGCATCGAATCACGCAAACCATCGAGGGACAAGAACGAGTGGTAGCTTACGCCAGTCGCCGCCTGAATAACGCGGAGAGGAACTACTCGGTGACCGAGAAGGAGTGCCTCGCCATCGTACGGAAGATGCGGTGCTACATCGAGGGATACCGTTTCGAGGTTATAACGGATCATCAGGCCTTAAAGTGGCTGAACTCCATCGATAACCCGACCGGCCGGATCGCCCGCTGGGCACTCGAGCTGCAGCAGTACCAATACGACGTCCACTACCGGAGGGGAGCTCAAAACCTAGTGGCCGATGCTCTTTCGCGCCAACCGCTGCCAGTGGCGCAGCAAGCGCAGGTACAAGGCACTGACTGCAAATGGCTCACGAGGATGCTGGAGAGAGTTCGATCCGAACCAGCCAAGTTCCCGGACTACAGGGAGGAAAGCGGACAGCTTTATCGCCGCATCGGGCTACACAGGAGGAGGAGTACACACCATGGAAGCTGTGTGTAGGAGCGGATTAGCGCCATCGGGTTCTACAGGATAATCACACACGGATTTCGTCGGCCCTTTGCCTCGCTCGAAGCAGGGGAACACGATGCTCCTGGTCTTCCTCGACTCCTTCAGTAAATGGGTCAAGTTGATACCATTACGCAAAGCCACAGGAACTCATCTGGAACGCGCGTTTCGGGGACGAATCTTGGGCCGTGAAAGAAACGTGGGCTAGTGAAAGAAACGATTGACGACCATAGGAACCACGCACCCAGGACACGAAGCACACACACAAGAACAACGAGGACCCCCAGCACGACCAGGAAACGACGCTTTGGACCCCTAAGGGAACCTCAACCGGCTACGGGTGAGCGTGGCGCCCGCGCCCAAGAAAATCCACAACTACGGAAAGCGTAGGTGGCGTGTTCGTTAGGAAATAAAATAAGAAAGAGAGGGGAATAGAATAAATAAATAAGGGAATTAAACAGAGATACAGTGAAAAAATATTAAATAAAAACTAAACTAGGCAGAATAAATGGCACCAGTCGTGTTATTTCCCGTCGCCTCTCTAGTCAACCACGACCCACTGTGCCCCTTCTCCCCACCTCGACCGCTGTTGGGCTCCCACAGACGGCAAGCTGGGCAGAACGGGACCAGGAGCGCCACGCTGCTGAGATCAAGTCCGGGCGTTGGCGAGGTTGGGCGGCGGCTGTTGGGAATCTTTCCAAGCCGTAGTCCGATCTCAGGGAAGCAGCCACAGGGATTAGCCCGAGCGCATCTGCGGGCTACCGCGAGTCACGGGGCATCGTTGGGGAGACAGCTCGCCGGTGGATACAGCAGGCGGAGCCACGCCGTTTAAAGTCAGGGTCGCGGGAGCGGGAGCGGGCTGCTGGGACAGCCAGAGTCTCGTTTCCCCAGTCTCTAGAGGGGGGTCTGGCCGCTGGAAAAACTCCCGGGCCGGTAGCGCTTTTCCGCCTAGAGTGGACAATTAGGAAAATTTGCTGCAGTTTCAGGCCGCCAAAAACCCACCCCTAAAAATCTCAACAAAACGGCGCCTTCATGTTCTGGCGTTTCCACTATATAAATATTTTCTGGATGGGACTCTGGGCCGCTGAGGTTCATCCCGGCCACAGTGCATCCTTACAGAATGGCGCCCGTAAACAGGGACCTTCAGGACATGGGGGATGTAAGAATCCTTACTACGGTGGACTAAAGACCCACCGGCCGATCACGAGATTTTTAGCGGGGGCATACATATATGTATGTATATGCATATGTGAATGCAAAGGCCAGAAACTGCCAGAAACTTCCAAATTTGCGACGCAATGTAGCTGCCGTAACCTTGTTTTTTCGGGTAGCTAGCGAAAGAAAAGGAAAAGAGGAGGCGACAAGAAAAATTTCCATTCCCGCCAAAATAGGCCAAAGTAGACAATAAGTAAATTCCAAATATGTATATATACTGGTCCTTTTCGTTAGCATATGACACTCAATAATACACTTTCGTTGCGATCACATCGGGAAAAAAAATTCAAAGCAAGGATAATTAATAAAATAAATCAAGGAAAGCAAGGATAATTAAATAAAATAAACCCAACCAAGGATAATCAAATAAAATACGACGAGGATAATTATAATTAAATAAAATACAGCAAGGAGAAAATAAAATAACACGAGGATACATAAAATAAAATACAGAAAGGACACCAGGAGTAAACAGGATCAAGGATATTAATAATTAATAAACAAATATAATACACAGAGGAATAAATAATAAAATTAACAAATAATTAAGTAAGGATATAAATAAAATCAATTAAAACAAAAAACCAAAATAAAACGATAAATCGAACGGAAGAATAAAAAAAAAATTTAATAAATTCGGCCACGAATTTAATAAAAAAAAAAACAAGCCGAGGAAAATAAATAAATAAATTAATAAATTAAATAAATAAATTAATAAAATAAATCAGCAGAGGAAACGGAGCAAAGAGATAAAAAAACGAATAAATAAATAAGGCTGAATAAAAATTTAAATAAAACGAATAAATAAATAAATCTGAAGAAAGCTAGTAAATATATAAAAACTGAAAAGAGAAATAATTAAAAAAAAATAGAACGGAGTAACAAAAAAATAAATTAATAAATAAATTAAATACAAATCAAGCAACCGACGACCTTAGAAAAAAAAAGAAAACAAAACACCGCTGATACCACACCTAACCATGGGCGTTAACTGGATCAGCTACCGGAAGAAGCTGGAGTTGGAGACCATTCTTCTCAAGTTTGGATTGGAACGCGGAGGCACAGTGGAGGAGCAGCGGACGCGACTGATCAACTTTTCGCGCCAATCGGATCACACGGAAGGAGTTCGGATTCGCCTCGAGGAATTGGAGCGGAATTTCGGGAATGCCCCCACCGAAGACGCGAAGCTACTTTCGCCGATGTACATGGATTCGGAAGCCACCTCGCCAGGATCTGCAGCGCCGACTGCACCGCTTACACTTTTGCTGCCGCGAAGCACTTCTCCTGCCGCAGGATGACGCCTGCTAACAAAGACCGAGGATCCACCACGCGCAACAAGCCATCATGGGGACCCGGGAGCCATTTTACTGGATCGAATGACTAAATGGGGACTCTCGTTCGACGGGACGACGGAGCCGCTCGGTTTCATTGAGCACATCGAGGAACAGGCCGATACTTGCCGGATCGACCGGAGGTATCTAGCCACAGCTCTGGTAGTACTTTTAACTGGCCGCGCTGAGAGTTGGTATAGGACCAGTGGACTACGAGATGCCACTTGGACGGAAGTTCGCCAGGAGTTCTTGGATTTCTTCTTGCCGCCGCGCTACTACCAGCAGCTGGACGACGAGATTAGGACACACTTCCAGAGGCGCAACGAGCCCTGCAAGGAGTACTTAGTGGACCTACGCCTACAAATGCGCCGGGCAGGATTCACCCCGGAGCGCGAACTAGAACGAGTCTACGACAACATGCTGCCGGAGTACCAACTCTTCACCAGGAGGCAGGATTTTCGTACCCTGGCGGAATTAACTCACTTAGTGGTCGACTATGGAGTAAACCGCAGTCGGGACGAACGAGCAAGGAATCATCGAGATATACCTTCACGGACACCGCCCGCTGCCAATGTCTCCAGGGATGGGGATCGTACGGCCCGTCAGCCGCCGGCATCACTCATGCAGGGGAACATCAGTAGGAACGCGAGCACGAGTCGAGCCACGGCATCAGCATCAGGACAAGCACCAGTAAACGTACGTGAGGCGTGCAGGAACTGCGGCCAGCCCGGACATTTCGCGGCGGAATGCCGAAACCCCAGGATAACTTTCTGTTGGGACTGTGGACGACGGGAGATACAGACAATAGAATGTTGTCGACGACAGGCTTCGGGAAACGGCAACGGGCCTCGCGTGACCGGGAATCGCCCGAGGAACCCAGCCAACCCAAACAACTAGTAGGAGGAAAACTCAAGCAACACAGGGACGCATCCGAGCCGCCATCACTATGGAGCTACTCACAGCTTCATAAGTGAGGACTTAGCAAACCAACTGGACAATAAACGTAACACACGGGAGATACGGGCGCAGGTCAAGCTCGCCGACGGGACCTGTCGGGAGCTGACGAAGGCCCTAGCAGCAATCATCCACTGCGGGAATCGCAGTACACCGACCATTTTGATAGTGATGGCGGACGTATTGGATAATGTGCTGCTAGGGATGGATTTCTTGTGCGGAATCGGAGCCACCATTCAGTGTGGGGGACAGGCCCTTAACTTAATACAAGACGAGCACACTAAGCCGCCGTGGGCACGGACACGGACGACATCCACACACGAGGAACAGCAACGGGAGCCACGCTCCACACACGAGGAACAGCAACGGGAGCCACGCTCCACACACGAGGAACAGCAAAGGGAGCCACGCTCCACACACGAGGAACAGCAAAGGGAGCCACGCTCCGCACACGAGGAACAGCAAAGGGAGCCACGCTCCACACACCGAGGACAATTAGCAGAGCCACGCTCTGAACAACAAGGATCATCGGGCACGGTTACCCAGGAGGGGCCGATTGCCACTTATCAAAGACAACAACAAGCACAGAGGCCAGTGCCGCAGCCACGCACTAGGCCGAGTCAACCACGTCAACCACCGATCCCTATGCCTCGAGTACAGACCTCGAACACACCCGCGGCAACGAATCGGGATGCGGAAGCACACACGACGACCAGCCGGAAACACGCCTTACCGGTGGTCGATGCCACCGCTGCGCAGCGAAATCCTTTTCGTACCTCCAGGAAGCGTGTCCGTTTCCAGGACCACGTCAAGGAAACGCCGGATCCAAACGCGTTGGTATGCGGCACCGTCGACTCAGTGAGCCATGCCCCAGAGGAGGAGCTGGACCCACTCGAGCCGACACCCTCAGCGTCAGAGTATCCAGAACCCTGGGTGGAAGGATTCCTCAAGCAGGAATTGCAGCAATTCGACACTCTATCCGGAGTCTCCCACATCGCAGGGCACCGGATCATCATGCGTAACGACCGACTAATAAAACAGCGGTATTTCCCACGGAATCCAGCCATGAGGGCCGTGATAGACAAGCAGATCGACGAACTTCTCAGAGATGGACGCATCGAGCCATCAAAGAGCCCGCACAGTGCACCCATTGTGATCGCGGCTAAAAAGAACGGAGACGCTCGGATGTGCATCGACTACAGGCAACTAAATGAGAACTCTGTGCCGGATGCGTACCCGCTGCCAAGGATTCATCAGATCTTGGAACGCCTACGGAATGCGAAGTATATATCAACGCTGGATTTGAAGAACGGCTACTGGCAAATCCCGGGGGCCCAGGAGAGCCGGGAATGCACAGCCTTCACGGTTCCGGGACGAGGTTTATTCCATTGGCGAGTCATGTTTTCTGGACTTCACTCGCGCCAGCGACATTTCAACGGACATTTCCAAGGAGAGCCGGGAATGCACAGCCTTCACGGTTCCGGGACGAGGTTTATTCCATTGGCGAGTCATGTTTTTTGGACTTCACTCGGCGCCCGCGACATTTCAACGGGCTTTGGACACGGTCATCGGTCCAGACATGGAACCATATGCGTTCGCTTACCTGGACGACTTCATTGTCATCGGGTCAACCCTGGAGGAATACGTGGCAAACCTCAGGGAAGTGTTTCACCGACTACGACGAGCCAACTTGCGACTGAACCGGAAGAAGTGTCACTTTTTCCAACGGCACATCGCCTACTTGGGACACGTGATAAGCGAAGAAGGAATCCACACGGACCCGGACAAGGTAGCAGCGATCCGCGAGTTGCAACCGCCGACTTGCCTGAAGGAACTTCGAAGATGCCTGGGCATCGCATCCTGGTATCGCCGATTTGTTCCCAACTTCGCCGATGTTGTGGAGCCAATGACATCGCTGCTGAAGAAGGGCCAGAAGTGGGACTGGACATCGCAGCAGGATCAGGCATTCCAGGAGCTAAAGACGCGGCTAACGGAAGCACCCGTCTTAGTCTGCCCGGATTTTGGAGAGAAGTTTGTGCTACAGACGGACGCCAGCGAATACGGTATCGGAACCGTACTCACGCAAACCATCGAGGGACAAGAACGAGTGGTAGCTTACGCCAGTCGCCGCCTGAATAACGCGGAGAGGAACTACTCGGTGACCGAGAAGGAGTGCCTCGCCATCGTATGGGCCGTACGGAAGATGCGGTGCTACATCGAGGGATACCGTTTCGAGGTTATAACGGATCATCTGGCCTTAAAGTGGCTGAACTCCATCGATAACCCGACCGGCCGGATCGCCCGCTGGGCACTCGAGCTGCAGCAGTACCAAAACGACGTCCACTACCGGAGGGGAGCCCAAAACATAGTGGCCGATGCTCTTTCGCGCCAACCGCTGCCAGTGGCGCAGCAAGCGCAGGTACAAGGGACTGACTGCAAATGGCTCACGAGGATGCTGGAGAGAGTTCGGTCCGAACCAGCCAAGTTCCCGGACTACAGGGAGGAAAGCGGACAGCATTATCGCCGCATCGGGCTACACAGGAGGAGGAGTACACACCATGGAAGCTGTGTGTAGGAGCGGATTAGCGCCATCGGGTTCTACAGGATAATCACGACACACCCACCGCCGGACACTTGGGAATTCGGAAAACTAGCAACCGAGTTGCCCAACGCTACTACTGGCCGGGACTTTTCAGCGATGTCGCCCGCTATGTACGCCACTGCCTGAGCTGTCAACGGTTCAAAGTCAGCCAGGAAAAGCCGGCGGGAAGAATGTTCACCCGGCAAGTGGAGGAGCCATTCCACGTTCTCTGCGCGGATTTCGTCGGCCCTTTGCCTCGCTCGAAGCAGGGGAACACGATGCTCCTGGTCTTCCTCGACTCCTTCAGTAAATGGGTAGAGCTGATACCATTACGCAAAGCCACAGGAACTCATCTGGAACGCGCGTTTCGGGAACGAATCTTGGGCCGATTCGGCGTGCCACGAGTGTTCGTCTGCGACAACGGCACCCACTTCACGGGTAGGTCGTTCCGGCACTTTTGCAAGACGCTGGGAATGGAGGTCCAGCATACGGCCCCATATACACCGAGGCAAAACCCCACGGAAAGGGCCAACCGGACGAACAAGACGATGATGGCCCAATATCTGGATGGGCACGCACAGAACGAGTGGGACCAACTATTGCCCGAGATATCGCTGGCAAGAAACAGCAGTATCTCCGACACGACGGGATTCAGCCCAGCTTTCCTGGTTAAAGAAAAGGAACCACGGCTACCACACACGCTTTACGATGAGGTTATACCGGGACGAGGAACCTCCGAGATAACCCCAACGGAACGTGGCAAACAGCTGAAGAGCATCTTCGAGGTGGCCTGGAACAATGCTGATCGCGCATCCGCGGATCAGAGTCGCCACTCCGCCGACGGACTTGGAGACCACCAGTGGGATCACTAGTGTTGGTGCGGCGTCATCATTTATCAAACGCGGCCGAAGGATTCGCGGCAAAACTAGCAGCGAAGTACGATGTGCCGTGCAAGGTGGCCAAGTTTCCGTCGCCCAACATTGTACAACTGCACATACCCTGCAGTCGTCGACGGCGGACCAGCTGAAACCATATCGCAGCGAGACGAATACCGAGGATTGCGTCGAAAACGAATACGAGCACCTCGAGGAAACCATCCTGGACGGTGGAGAGGACTCCACACCGGGAAACCAAGCATAGATGAACTTGCATCTGGCCAACAGCCAGATGGTCACGGAGTCACTTGTTGACAGAAACTTTCAACCGGCTACGGAAACTTTCAACCGAAAGGACGACGATGAGTTTGGGACGCGGGTTACCCCCCTATTTGTGGCCAGCGGACCATCCTCTCACCCGGGTTGCGGTGACGGCCCGGATAATGGGACCACCCCCGTTGACGGCGAGAGTCCATAACCGACGGGCCGGAGACCCCCCAGCCACACGGGACTTCTCCTGGCTGACGGCTGCCGTCGAGGACAGTTTCCGGGAGCTCCACCTGGATGAGCGCAGGCGCCCAGTAGAGGGGGATGACCCTCTAGAGCCAGCCTCGCCACACGAGGCGATGCGACCACTCGTGGTGAACGTAGGGCAGACCCACCACGGCGACCCGCACCGACGCGCCGGACCGCCTTTACTGATGGCAATAGCTTCAAGAGCCGAGCGCAGACCACCGACCGGACTACTGCCGGCCAGGGCCACCAGCGACGAGGTCGACGGGGGCAGCGACGTCGAACCGGATGAACGGTTCGGGCCCACACGCCTCGAAGCCACCCCACTGTTGCAACGCGTCGAGTGGGAGCTGTATTCCCCGCCTCGACCAGGTCACCCCACACTGATGCCGTACGATGACTCCGTCAGCGTCGTGCTGTCGGCCAGCCAGGAGGCCGAACTGGCCGAGTATGTCGGGAGCATGCCTAGGGCCCTGCTGGAGGCCATGATGCCGGAACCCGGTCCCTTCGGTGCCGCCTACGAGGCGATATCGGAGGATGAGCTCGGTGACGAGCCGGGACCACCGCCACAACGGGCGATATCGGAGGATGAGCTCGGTGACGAGCCTGGACCACCGCCGCTAGTGGCTTTCGCCGATCCTCTGCGACCACGCACGCCAAGGTACGACCCAACGGCGGAGGGGTACGTGGCAACGTACCTACACGGTACCCACGGTCCCGCACTCCGAGTCCGCCGCCGCGACACCACGACTCCGACGACACACACTTCCCACCTAGCCGGCCGGGAAGCCCGGACGGGTACCTACGTATTTTCGGGCCGGGGCCGTTCGGGTCCACCACCGCCCCGGCGCGGGAAATTATGTGCGCTGCCAGCTAGACGCGGGATGTGGTACCCGACCCTCCACGCCGATCGGGACGCCGTCGAGGTGCGCCGTGGGAGGACTCGCCCAGCGACTCCTCGGATGAAGAGGCCGCAACCACGCCACCAGCACGAAACTCCGCCCCCGCCGGGAGCCGTGGGTCGTAGCGCCACCGTGGTGAATAACCCAAGGAGGCCGGCTCCCCGCCCGGCTGGTGGAAAGGATCCAATCCCGGTTGGAGGTCAGGGGCCGCCGCACCAAGCGATATCTGGAGGAGGAGCAGGGCCAGCGCTTCCGAGTCCAGATCAGCACGAGGGGACAAGTCAAAGTTTTTCTTCGTCCCGCCCGGACGTAAGACGGGGGTGTGACAAAGTCACTCATTTGTTAATATTAGTAATAAGAATAGTAGTAATAAGAAGTAGCTTTAAATCCATACAAATAATAGCTATAGGTCCAAATAGCAATAAGTTTTGTTAAAAAGTTAAAAAGCAACATCACCGGCGACTTCACCCGCAACACGGGACAAGGAATCGGGATGGGCCGGCAGAGCCGCATCCCGAAAATCGGAACGCTGAACCGGCCAATCGGCGGTTAGCAGAGCCACGATCGCGGCAGAGGGCGTATAGCGCCGGCGTCGGGTGAGCCTAAGAATGCGAAACGGAATTCGTAGCGGCCACCTGCACGCTGCTGACAGAGCGAGAAGGAAGACCGCAAATATGCAAGAACGCATGGAATGCGGAACGGCGCGTGCCATGAGTCGCGGCAGCGCAGCCGCCACAGGAACAATGGAAAACTGGGCCAAGATCAAATTGAAATCAGATATGCAGATCACTCGCGGTAGAAACACCAAATAAGCCAGTTCGGAAATTTAGCTAGTGAAAGAAACGATTGACGACTGTCGGGAGCAGCCGCAGGAATCAATTTAAAATCATTTAAAAACTATTTTTTGTTTTCCATTCGGTCAGCATCACTGACAACAACAATGTAAACAAAAGCTTCCTAATTATCTATTCTGCATAAGATAAGCCGAGATAAGCGACTGCGCTCCCTGTTCTCTAGGATCAGCTCACTCTCATCATTACGATTCGCTTTTGATCGCTGGTACGAAGCAGTTCGTTCGCTGTCGCTACCATAATAAACGCATCGAACCACATTTTAGGCTTTTCTTTAACACCGTTCCGACACCGCATACTTCTCTTTTGTTTAACATTCGCAAAAAAGGTGGCATAAATTAATACCTCCTCTAAACATTTGGTGACCCCGACGTGATTGTGAACGTGTGTTAAAGTTAAGCAATTATTAAATATCGTTTTAATAATTCTACGCGCCCCTTGCACGTGTCGCTGCAGGGCCACACACACAAACACTTTTCGCATAGATTCGCACGGTATTCGCATATACCAACATACATACATACAGTGTACAGTTAGAATCGGCTGCTGTACAGTCTGAACTCTTTTTGCATAGCGGAAAGTGTTACACAACTTCGCTCGCCAGGCAGAGGTCGTTGCCTTTTGTTTTCGGCTTCTTCATTACCCTCAAATTAGTTCTTCGTTTTTCGCTGGCCTAAGTGCAGGTGCAGTGCAAATTTCGTGCGGTGACTTTCGTATACCCTACAAGCTGCAAATAAAAATTCAAAATGCCAGCCAAACATACGAAAAGGCCTGAGCTCGCGCCTCACGCACCAAACGGCGAGGAGTTTTATCGGGCAAAGGCAGATTCTATGGTACGCCAGCTGGCGGCCCTAAATTTATTTCTGACAGAGGAGCAGTTGGCCAAATTCGACGAAAGTGAGTTGCAGGTGCGGTTGGATTTAATCGAGCGCATGTACTCTGACTTCGATAGCTCTCGACTTAACCTCGAACAGCTTGTGATTGAGGAGCTGGAGTCAGATGCGCGCTTAACCTTTACCACGGCATATTGTGAGACCAAAGGAAGAATCTGCCGCCATCTCAATAGTGAGAAGAGAAGGTCATTGGCACATTCAACTGAGTTGCACGGCATCCTCGGTGGACACACAGCCGCCTTCAAGTGCAATTCGCGGCTCACCAGGCTACCGGAATTTCAGCTTCCGCGATTTGGCGGAGCATACATCGATTGGCCGGATTACTACGCCATGTTCAACAAAGGTGGAAAAATTTCAGCATCTTCGTCCATGTTTGGACGGCATAGCACTGGACGCAATTCGCTCGCTGGAGCCCACGGAAAATAATTACGAATTACGAAAATAATTTGGAATTGTTAACGTCGAGCTTTGATAATAAGTTATTGCACTTTCAGGCACATATTCGGTCTTTATTCAAGCTACCAGGGGTGGAGAAGGGATCCGCAAGCGACAAGGCAAATTCTCATTTGCGCGCCCTGGCTACTATGGCCTCTACGCAGGAAATCTATGACGGCCTCTTAATTCATCTCATCGCTTCAAAACTGGACATTCAGACCCAGGAAAGGTGGGAAGAAGGAGCTGCCAAGTTGGGATAAATTCTCATCGTTCTTGGACCTTAGATGCCGCATGATGGAAAATTTGGAATACGCTATGGTAAACCAAGCACCTAGCAAACAGGTTGGAAAAGTAGCTAGCAAATTTTGTCGTAGCACCCTCATTGCTTCATCATCAGCTATGCCATCATGTACCCTGTGCGAGTCTAGGGAATATTATTTGACAAAATGCCCACAATTCTTGGGATTGAACCCCAATCAGCGGTATAGAGAGTCTTTGTCTCAACTGCCTACGTAAAGGACACAGCCTACAGCAATGCAAGTCTGGCAACTGTAGACACTGCCACCAGAAGCATCATAGTCTTCTTCATTTGGAACCAAATCCCGTTGCAACCCTGGCGCAGCCTGCTCCAGAAATACTTCCGCAAGGATCATCTCACGTCTCTGTAGCCTTGTCCAAAGCACCGCCTTTGACTTCATCGTCGACTAGATCCGAAAACGTATTGCTTGCAACCGCCATAGTCTACGTAAAAAATCGCTCTGGCGTGTTCGTGCCATGCAGGGCCCTGCTCGATTCGGCTTCTCAAATCAATTTCGTCACCTCTCGTTTCGCCAATCAGCTAGGATCTTCCGTTCGCTCATCTTTAGTTTCCTTATCTCAAGAGCCCAGCACTCATTGGGAGTCGGAGTCAATCTCTGAGATACTAAAGAGATTTTGGGAAATCGACAATTGCGCAGATTCTACAAAAACCATTTCGAAGGAAGAAGCTCTATGCGAGCAGCTATTTCAGCAGGAATACACTCGGCTTGAATCTGGCCAATATTCGGTACTACTTCCTGCCAAAACTAGTTTCGGTGCTCTAGGAGATTCATTTGATCGTGCACTTCTTCGTTTTAAATCACTCGAGACTAAATTAGCTAGAAATTTAGAGCTGAAGTCGCAGTATAAAGCCTTTATAGAGGAGTACCTGGACCTTGGTCACATGTCCCTAACAACTAAAAATGCTGCAGCTCGTCAGTATTACCTACCCCACCACTGCGTCCAAAAATTGGAAAGTACAACGACAAAACTGCGAGTTGTTTTCGACGGCTCGGCGAAGTCCACTTCGGAATATTCGTTGAACGATTTGTTGTACGCTGGTCCTTCCATTCAACCAAAAATCTTCACTACCCTGCTTCGTTTTCGATTTTTCAAGGTTGCTTTGTGTGGAGATATTTGCAAAATGTATCGCTGCGTTCGGGTTACGCATCCCCATCAGTTTCTGCAATGTATTTTATGGCGCGATCGGCCAGAAGACGAGATTCAAGTTTACTCGCTTGACACCGTAACCTATGGCACGAAGCCTGCTGCTTTTTTGGCAATTCGTGCAATGCAGCAGCTATCCTACGATGAAGAAGCTGAATTTCCAATAGCAGCTAAAATCATACGCACAAACTTCTACGTGGATGATTTAATCGCAGGAGGAGACACCATTGAGGAGGTCGTTGAAATTCGTCAACAAATCAAGGCGCTCCTGGAAAGAGGAC
>VNJQ01003484.1:0-30245 GCA_008042515.1 Drosophila truncata | reverse complement strand
AGTAGAATTCTCAACTGCCGTTGTGTCGGAAAACTCGGACTTGGAGTTGACACGGAAGGAAAAAAGAATCTTGCAGCAGTGTGAACCAAAATTAATGTTCGGACCACTGCTGAAGACCGGCAAAGAGACGGAGACGGAAAAAATGTCGTACTTATCTTTGGCGGAACAATGCCGGGAACTGCTGGTCAAAACCCAAAAAAATTATCCGGCTCTGATGGACCAAATGTTGTAGGGGGGCGCTGTTGCCGCAAAAGATCCAGAAGTCGGGGATGTGGTGCAGGAAAGGGCCGCTGATTGCGCAGAAAAAACACCCACCGCGCGAACGGAATAAATCGTAGAAAAAAAGTCGGGGGCGTCGGTGGCAGAATTCAGGGCGCGTCAGCTTTATTTTGCTGCATACATGAGACTAAAACTTAAGCTAGGAATTGAGCCGCACTCCCGCCCGCTTTACTCAGCTAAAGCGAGAGCGGGTGATCGACGACGGCAGACCGCGAAGTTCGGCCCGAGAGAGTCCGAGAGACGGAGCGCAGAACTGTGCATAGCGGGGCGAGCGCGGATGCGCTCTTAAAATGAGCGACGACACCTAAACAGTAGTGATGGCGGTTTTATTATTCGATTTTTATGTCCACTCAGTTTCTTTCGGGATTAGATTTTTTAGCCTTTTGGATTTCCTAGAGCGGCATGTGGTGCCGCTCCAAGCTCATAAGAGTCTCTGATCTTACTATAATTCTTAGGAGCTAAAGAAAGCTTAGTTTCGTAGCTGCGCTGTCAACAGCCGGTAGCGAGGAAACGGCTATGAATATTTTATGTATGTAAAGACGGTTCACACTGGGCAGGGGCAGGTACACACTTGCAGTATGACCAGGTTTACAGAACCTTTGAGCGACCTATAAACGACACAGAAAGGGGAGCGAGAGAGGAGATAGTAGCGTAAATGGAAGGTGGTCACACTTGGTCGTCGATCGTCAAAAGTTGCAGCAGAAAGTCGTAAAAATAAGTCGTCGCAGCTGGGTGCATTTGAATATAATTTCCAATAATTGTTAAACATAATATAATTAAACCTTTTCTTATTAATAAATACTCTACATGCATATACCTGCAGTACCAATCATCAACAAATCATCAACAGCCGAAGTGGTTTGTTGATGATTCATCGATGATTTGCCATAAAAATTGGTTGCGTTCACCAGAACAACATGATCACTGATCACTTATCGATTTCTATCGAAAGTGCGTGTCATCCCTAATTTTTGGCAAGATTTTAGTAAACATGATCACCAAAAAGGGATCGTAAAAATAGTCCGCTACCTTTTCGCGATACTGATGGATTATATCGATGGTTGAAGTATCGAAATGAAAAATAGAGAAAAAAGAACGTAACTAAGGGAAAAATAAATTATTATTAATAAAAGCAGTGGTCAGTCATTATTATTACTTAATTTTAACGAATTGATAATTATTTATATAATTTTTATTATGTTTTTGTAAGCAAGAATGAAGTGTACAGTGCTGCATTAGAATGAAATAAATTTGACAGCACGCCTTTTCAATGAAATAAGGCTCCACATTCAGCAATAAATTATTTTATGAGGTCTCTGGTCAAAAACTATTACTCGGACAATTTTAGGAATATTTTAAAATGTCTCCAGTTGCTGTTTAGTTACTACTACTACTTATCCCTGAGGGATCAGTGATCAGAGAACATGCTGTTCCGATCCCTGAGGGATCAGTGATCAGAGATCATGTTGTTCTGGTGAACGCAACCATTGTTGATGAATTTAACATGGGCATGGGATGAATCATCAACAAATCATCAACAACATTTTGGGTCGAAATTTTGGTAATTTTTTTTTTGTTCAGTTTTTTTTATCTTTATTTTAACGTCATACATGTTATTACATACTAGAACCTAAAAACAGACATATATATTTAATTCGACCCCAAACATCCTAAAGCCCCAGAGATTGTTAGATTTTGTTGGCACATCTGAATTTTCTTATCTTATCATCAATTTCTTATCTGTCAATTAAATGCATACATATGCTATTTTGCACATCGAGAAATACATACCAGTGTTAATTAAACTGAAAATTCGCAAATCTAAAGAGTTTAGCGCTCAAACCGTCTATGTTGAAGTCGTATCCATGCTTTCTGCAAAATAATATATTAATTGAGTAAAAATACCTTTACTTACCCTAAAATATTAAAAGTTTTACGCAAACTTTAAATGAATAATATAAATAATCCGTTAAATAAATGAATCGAAGGAGAAATTTCCACTAAAACTCGCACGTCTCGTTCACCGTTGTTGGATGGTCTCGAGTAACGGTTACTAGGTACGGATGGCCGGTTGTCTTCTAATGCAAAATTAGGAAGATTACTGTGGAAGGGTGGGTGCCCTTCTTAACTTCTGACGGAAAGTTGTTTCAATTGGAGCTTGTGTCCTTTATTCCATAAAAATCAACAGCTAACTGAACTTAAAGCTAATATATATTAAACTTCATAACGGCCACGCAAATATGCTGAGTTTTTTGGCTATGCACGAGCATCTGAACAGACGCTGCGTCAGTATATCTCAAAATTATAAACTGGCGGGAAATATTGGCTAACTTTCAATGCGTATTTTGTGGAGCTACTAAAGATTATTATATTTCTGATAATGGAAGGTCGTAGTAAATGTATTTATAAATGTATCTTAGTTTACGAATTTTGATTGTTATGTCTTATTGTGTACAGTGAACTTTTTATATGTGTATTTTTATACCCCTGCAGGGTATTATAGACGGACAGACAGACAGACAGACAGACCGACAGACGGACATGGCTAGATCGACTCCGCTGTTGATGCTGATCAAGAATATATATACTTTATAGGGAGATCTTTCCTTCACTGCGTTGCAAACTTCTGACTGAAATTATAATACCCTACAAGGTTATACAAATCATAACTTTGCTGTTTCTCAACATATTTTCATCTTATTTAAGAGGCAACCTTTTATTATTATTTCAGAATATCATTTTTAATTGTATAGTTCAATTGAAATCTGCAAGTGTATTTAAACTTTAGGGAACCAAAATTAGCTTCGTTTCTTTTTTATGTAATGGCTTATAAGAGTGACCAGATATTGTTTAAAAAGTAGTTCAACCAATTTTAAAGAACCAAACTGAATAAAAATACATCACTTAAAGAAACTCTTCTGCATAATGCCCAGTAAAGAATGTGTTGGCGATTGACATTTTATAGAAAAAAGAAAATGAACTAGTTTTCACATCATCCACCAATTCGCGCTCAGTTCTGAAGGGTATGCTATCAACTTAATTTTTACGTACATTACTGTAAAACATTGTATGAATAACGATTTGTACGCAATAACCTCGAAAGAAATTAGTATTCCTGGGCAAAAATCATTAATCCTAACCCACCTAGTATGTGTAGTGGTCTGTTTTCTTTGCTGGTCACACAAGAAGTGTTATTTATTTTATTTCCCTATTTAATCCTGTTTTATTTACATGTGTGTATTGGTGTGTTCGCTGCTACCCTTTATTTACCCTTTCGACCTGACCATTAGCCTGTGGGGATCCGGTAGCTTTCTTAATCTCAATACAGGAGTAAGAGAGATGCATACAATCTACTGATAAGTAATTATGTATCCATAAACGTACGTACAATAAGTGTGTAAATGTTTGTGAATGTTTACATTACATTAGTTAGTTACATTACATTAGTTAGTGTGGCTGCTTGCTTTGTATGACAATCTAGACTATTGGAAACCTTCAAGATCCTCCAAGACATATCTTTCGTTGCGGAAGACTTTTGTTATTCTATACGGACCTTTGAAATAAGGGATTAGTTTTTTAGATACGCCTATATGCGAATCAAAATTCTTGATCAAATCTTACTTATCATACTTAAAAGGATCTTTTCGTTTTGAGTCTGTTCGCAACATGTTGTATTCTTGTAATTTTTCAATGTTTTTAGCAGCTTTTTCTCTAATTCTCTTAATATCTTTATCTTCACTTTTATCTTTATTATTCATCTCTTCTAATCTTTCTTTCAAACTATCTAAAACTTTGCCTTTTTGAGATACTGCAAACAAAACTTTACTTGGATGTTGATTAATTGATCTTTCCAGTTTATTCTTGAGGGCGCATTCGACCGTTTCTAAAACTGTGTCCCAGTGAATTCCTTTGTCTGGTTCAGTCAACTTAGCGATCATAGGACATATGCTTCTGATTACCCTTTCGACCTGACCTTTAGCCCGTGGGGCTCCGGTAGCTATATTTATGTGTTTCACTTATATTTCCTCTAAGAAGTCTTGAAATTCTCTAGAAGTAAAGCATGTTCCGCGGTCTGAAATGATACATTTTGTCCTACTGTAAGCCCTAAAGTAGTCCTTCAATGCTACTATTGCTTCTCTTGATTTTGTTGTTCTTGCAGAACAGAGTCTTACGAATTTTGTAAACGCGTCTATAATCACTAATACGTGTTTATTAGATCTATAACTAATAACTCTCCTCCTCCTCGTTAAGAAAGTTCCTAATATGAATCTTGCCTTTTTCTCTGGCTTTCGGAAACCAATAGCTTTTTGAAATCTCTTCTATCATTTTGTCTGTGCCAACGAGTCCTAATTTATCATCGTAATTAAACAAAGCATGGTTTTCCATTTCACTTGATTCATAAAATAAAAGAATTTCTTTGTCCTTCTTTCGATAAACCATTCCATTACGCATTTCATAATCTTTGAGCTCTGACCTTTGAAGCTGCTCATCTATAATTTTTATCTTTTCATCTATGCTTTGACAAATGATTAACTACTCCATAATTGAGTTAGAATCGATTGTTAGTATGTACGTGTTTCTACTAAGCGCATCCAGATGCTGCATGCGTTTACCGGCCCTATGTTCTAAGGTGTAATCATAATCTTGCAGAAAAAGCGCCCACCGAGGTATCCTTGGAATTAATTCTTTTTTATTTAATGCTAGGATAAAAGCGCAACAATCTAAGATTATTTTGAACTCAATTCCTTGAAGATAAATTCTAAAGCGCTGCAAAGAGTAATCCACCGCGAGTGTTTCTAATTTGAAACTGTGGTATTTTGCTCCAACATCAGTTGTTCGTTTCGTTTGTCTTTCTTTTTCTGCATAAGAATACAACCAAGACCTAAAGTGCTTGCATCGCAATATAATTCTGTTTGATCTGTTGGGCTGAACAATGCTAAAATAGGGGCTTCTTAAAAAGTTATATTCAATGTTTCAATGCATTCTAACTCTGACGCACCGAAATCAAATTTTCTATCTTTTTGTTCAAGATCTTTGCTTTGCTTTTGTGGAAAGAAATTTTATAAATCGCCCAAAACACGAGCAAAATCCAAGAAAGCTCTGAACTTCATGCGTTTTTGTAGGTAAAGGAAAATCAGCCTGTTACCTACTAATCGCTTAAAAACTTCTTTTAATATCTCTATATGGCTCTCACTATCTTTAGTTGCTATCAAAATACCATCCATGTAAATGTGGACCTTGTCCTCTTTAAAAAAATCAGCTAAAATTATATTTACAATTCTTTGGAAAACTAGCCGAACGGCATTCTAAGCCATTCGTACTGCCCCATTAGCTTAGTGAACGCAGTATATTTAAGAGAGCCCTCGAGCATATGCACGTTAAAGAATCCGTGTCTGAGATTTAGTTTGGTAAAAATGACTTTGTCAGAATGTTTTTGTTGAGAGTTCGATAGTCAGCGTACATTCTCAATTCTCCTGACTTTTTCTTAACTAGAACAATTGGTGATGCATATTCGGACTCACTTGCACGTATAAAACCATTTTTTAAATAATCGGCTTACAAATTCTGAGCTTGACTTTCTTATGCGTATGATATATAATATATAATATATAATAATATTTCTGACTTAAAGTGGCAGTCATACGGACCACGTGCTTTTCTTCTATTTGAACATTCATTTTCTGCATACGTATCATTTGAATATTAACTTTCTGTATACCTATGATTTTAACGTTAATTTTTTATATATCTATCATTTGAACAATCATTTTCTAAATATCTATCATTTGTACAATCATTTTCTTGCATGATCCTAAATTTACAAATATTCATAAAATTTCGTCCCAAAACTGTTCCATACATCATCGATCTGTTCATCACAATCATAATCATAATAAACTTCTCTTTATTGATAATAACAAACCATGACATTTTTCCAATTATATCTAAAGGGCTACCATTTAAGCCAAAGTAATTTTCATAAATTTTCGTTTAACTTCGTGTGTTTCTTTTCCACTATGTTTTCAACGTGTGACATCTTTATAAAACCAATTGGACTCCCATAATCGATAAGGCATTCTAAAAACAAGCATTGATTAGGTTCTAAACCAAAATAAATCTTAAACGGTCTTACATAGTTGTTGTCGGACACGAACTTTGTGTTAGGGCAGTTGTAAACCAGATGATTCTTACTGCCACATGTTTCGTCGTTGAGCAGCTTCCAATTTAAAAATATCGTTTTCCAATAGGAATAATTTTAGCTGACCCTTCAAAGCGTCCAACCGCGTAGAAGCTTCGGGAACATTTGTTCGCCTACCGACTTCCAATCGTGCTGGCTGTTAGGTGTCGGAGACCTGGCATCATCATGAACTACTGTGTTTGCGGCGTTGGAGTTGTTTTCGCCACTATTTGAAACATACAGTCAGCGGGCAAATAGCGGATTTACCGCAATATGCTTGCCGAATTATCAAAAACTGACTCTAAAACGGACACTAAAATGGCCAAGCAATTGGTCCCGTGCAAGTGCCACAAATGTGCCGCTAGCGGACACTGAAACGTATAGAACGCGAAAAAAATCTTGCCAGCAGCACATAGAAATCCGCAATGGTTCTTCCTTTTTTTGTCGGGTGCCTTATAATTGTTTTTTCGGGTGCCTCTTTTCTATACCCTTGCAGGTTATTATAATTTTAGTTAGAAGTTTGCGGCGCAATGGAGAAATCATTTCCCCTCATAAAGTATATTCTTTTAAATAAAGCTATTGTTTATGAAATAAGGGTTTAATTTATGACAAATCATAATGGTTGCGTTCACCAGAACAACATGATCACTGATTACTGATCCCTCAGGAATCGGTGATCATGTTGTTCTGGTGAAAGCGTATGATCATTACGCCGTCTCAAAAAACATCGGCTTGGAACCTATCGTTATCTTCCTGCTTCCCGCCAACATTAATTTGAATTTGTTTATAAGATAATTTAAATAAACAACAGGTAACCGTAACTAAAAAGCAACGGGAGACATTTTAAAATATTCCTAATATTGTCCAAGTAATAGTTTTTGACCAGAGACCTCATAAAATAATTTATTGCTGAATGTGGTGCCTTATTTCATTGAAAAGGCGTGCTGTCAAATTTATTTCATTCTAATGCAGCACTGTACACTTCATTCTTGCTTACAAAAACATAATAATAATTATATAAATAATTATCAATTCGTTAAAATTAAGTAATTATAATGACTGACCACTGCTTTCATTAATAATAATTTATTTTTCTTTTAGTTACGTTCTTATTTTTCTATTTTTCATTTCGATACTTCAACCATCGATAAAATCCATCAGTATCGCGAAAAGGTAGCGGACTATTTTTACGATCCCTTTTTGGTGATCATGTTTACTAAAATCTTGCAAAAAATTAGGGATGACACGCACTATCGATAGAAATCGATAAGTGATCAGTGATCATGTTGTTCTGGTGAACGCAACCAATGCTTTCGTAAAAACAATGCGTAAAGTTCATAAAATTTACCTATGTACATATGTGTTCGTTCGTATTACGTAACTTTGTTATCTTTAAGAATATAACTTTTTAATTACCATTTAAAAAGTATATTCTATAGCAACCAAAGGTTGCTTCATTTCTTCTTTGCGCTGGGGGATCTGTACCAAAATTCACTTCACGGTCTATTTTTCGCGGCATGTTCGAAAAACAAAAACAAACAACGCTGATCCCTCCGTTATTTGTAATTTCTGGCGCCAGCAAGTCGGGCCAGTCGATTGGGGGTAGGGATGCAGAAACATCGAGTGAAACATCGATGTTATCGATGTTTGCAAAACATCGGAACCATCGATGGTTTGTGGGCCACCATCGATGTTTTTTCACACAACTCTGGGCTTGCTGGCAACAAACGAGTAAATTGTAAGTGAAAGAAGTTTTTAATTGTTTTTATATAATTAACTAAATATTAAATTCAATGAAGGGTTTCTAGTGGTGGTGTTGGTTGATGTGGATGAATGCAGGATGGACAAGTACCTGAAAAGTAAGTTTTTAGTCATTAGCAGTCCAAGATGCTAATTTACTTACACACATACCCACATGCATTTATAAATTTGGCGCAAAATTAAGTCATGTCGCTACCAATTGGCGACAAGACCTTGTTTTATTATGTTATTGATGAAATAAATAATAAATAAATAATACATTTTTTTTGTTACTTTGGCGGCCGTGGGCCACCGCTTCTTATTTCCTAAAATTTAAGAAAAAACATCACAGATCCAATAAAATATTGTTAAATCGTTAAATTCCAGTTGTTTTTTTAGAAACATCGATGTTTCACTCGATGTTTTTTTTAAAACATCGAAAACATCGATGGAGGCAAACATCGATGTTTCTGCATCCCTAATTGGAGGCCCGACGCCGCGGCCCCGAGTTTGCGCACAAGCAACTCAAAACAAAAACAATTTTAATGAGAATTGGGCAGTTGTCGTCGACTTCTGCACAGCCAAAAAAAAGTTTGGAAGTCTTCTTAGTCATTTTCTGCAGTCTGTCACGAGTGCATGTGCAAAATGGGTAAAAAAGTACTGAAACTGTTTTTGACAGTTTACTTTCGCTCGCACGTTCTGTCTGGCTCGTGGCAGCGACGGATCGCGGCGGTTGTGGTTGTTGTCAATTTTTGCCAGGCCGTGAGTAGCCGAAAGCAGGTAGAAGTCTCGTTGTCTACTTTGTTTCGGAATTCCGAAACAAAGTAGACAACGAGACTTCTACCTGCTTTCGGCTACTCACGATGATTCTCAAAGCTTCGACTGCATTTTTTCGGAGCAGCGGCACACGACATCCCGCGAATAAGAGAGAAAGATTTAGATAAAGGGTAGGAAGGGAAAAAACTGTGACGAAAACCAATTGTGTGCCAGCGACGTAAAAATACTCTTTTTAAAATTAGTTGGAAAATTGAAAAATATTGAAGATTATATTTAATTTATTTGTACTTATTTAATCTTATGGTATATTGGCATATATATCAAAATGTTAGTTTTTCATTGTTTTCCTTATGTGCTTTTTATTAGAAGGCATTGCCTGAGTCGGCTATACCCTGGCTCGTGCCAGAATTTTCGGTTGTCGGTTTCGTCTTGCCTCTCGCGATTCCTTTTACATTTGAAGTTGAAGTTCGATTGAAGAGGTGTTTTTGGCAAATTTAAAAAATAAAAAGTTTAATCTTTTCAGAATATAAATAAGGCGAGTAGTGTTTTTAAATGAAATAAAATTGAGTTTAAAACAGCAAAATGTGCCACGCGGTATTCCCGTTATGTTAAAATTTGCACAGTTTGGTTAAACTAATTTTCATAATTTTCATACATATTTATGTGTAATGTGTTTAAAAGACTCCTGTTTCTGCGTAGTAAATAAATACAGGTGGTGTTAACAATTGTTAAATACAGTAATGTATAAATAAACATATGTGTGCCAAATTGTGCAAATTTTAACATAACGGGAATACTGCGTGGCCTATTTTGCATTTTCACATATATAAATATTTTTATATATTTTTATTTTTAATAAAATGAATGAAGGTGTATCTTATTAACTTATTTATTTAAAATCTGTTTATTATTTTCTTATTGTCGCTTAACTATGTTTTACATTCTAATCTTTTCTTTTATGTTCTTCGTTTTACTTTTTTCCTTTCACGTCTTGGCTTTTTCTCTTTCAAAAGCGATCCGTTGCTCGCAGGCAACATAAGAACAACAACCGTTTTTACCCGAGAGTGCCTCTTTCTCTCTCTCACTCTCTGTTCCATACAGAGCATACTTTAATAAGTTACAAAGGAGGTAACTTTGTCTTTCTATATTCTTCTTATCTATTTATTTTTATTTATTTTTTTTTCTGCGCTGCGAGCTTCAGATATTTTTTAAATAAATGAAATATTAATAATACTAATATATTTTTTTTATATGCAGAATACTTTTTTCTACTCAAGCCGACAACAACGTTCCTGCTCTTTATTTTAACGGGGAGTAGTTCCATTTTTAACATTTTTTCCTATTCTTCTAAAATGACTAAACGCAAAAGTCGGCGTTACTTAAGCGAGATTAAGCGTGTAAAACTTCAATCGAGTGCAAATAAAGAAAAAAAGGTTGAGGCATCAGATATTTTTGATAATAATAATAATAATATTTTTGATGTCAATGTCAAGTTAGCCGATGATTTTATTTTTCGTTTAGCGCCGTGGTTTTCAGTCAATAATATTAGCAGAAGCGCTGCCAACGACCTTATTGCTCTTTTATCCGACCCAAATATTTATCTGGAAGAATTTTCCAGACAGTTACTTAATTTAATTAAATCCGGCATGACATTTGAAGGCAGAAAACTTTCAGTTGCAGTGAGAGCATTTATTTGTGACGCCCCAGCCCATGCGTTTTTTTTTGGGTGTGAAACACCACTCAAGCTTTTACTCCTGTAACCAGTGCCTTAAGAAAAGGTAATATTTTCTAAGACGCATGATCTTTAAACTGTCCGAGAACCTTCCTCGAACAGATCATAGCTTCAGAAATAGATTTCAGCCGGAACATCACAATTTACAAGATCAACTAGTATTGGAAAAGCTTCCTATTGATCTAGTTGTTCAATTTCCGTATGTTTATATGCACGTAGTCTGCTTAGAGTAATGAAATTTCTACTAGTTGCCCTAGTTAGGGCAACAGAATTTTACACATTTCTGCTATATACTGGACCTGTAGTACTAATTTTAAGTTCTGTTCAATACAACAATTTTTTACTGTTCAGCCTTTGTATACGAATTCTTCTTGACAGTGAGTACTGTATTTCCCAAAATGAACTTGCCTCTACCTTGCTCAATAATTTCGTTAAAGCACAGTATCCAGACAAGAACACGTTTCGCAGCGGAACAAAATGTTTAATCTTTTGAAGTGTGACCGCCGTATTCCCTTGTTCGTCGGCATTTTTCGAGGGCAAATAATGCATGCATACTTTCTTGAAACCCGCTCAACTTAAAACTTTGGGCATGTCCAACATTTAATGCTTTGTTTTGAAAAATATGTGTCCCCAAGCAAATGGCATGTATTCTAGCGACGCAGCCTTCACTGGACAGCTCCCAAATGTGATAATATAACAGCAATTTATAACACCTGTACGAGGAAATCGCATAGTTGAATGTGGGTTTTAATTAGCAAGGATGAATCGGTGTCCGGTTCGGGAAAGAGCAAGTTCAAGCCTAATTATTAATTATTTATATTTTTATTATTCCTTTTCAGGTCCTCCCCTCATCTTCGCAAATTAATAATATTACCAAAATCCAAAAATGTTGTATTTGCCTCTGCCTTAATTTAAAACTATAAAACTAAATTATATAAACTGAATTTACTCTTATAAAATAAATTCGACGTTTCCACGCATTTTTGTTCATGGATCGATCCATAATTTGAAATATATAAAGGAACTGCAAGAGACAGAGCGAGAGGCATAGGGTTGAGAACAGCCTGTTTTATTAAAATTTTTATTCTTTTTTGCACGCGCTCTGGAAATACTAAAAAAATCTCACAACGCCACACACTTTTTTAGTATATTTGTTTTCATATCAGGATACCGACCTTTAAAACGGCCGCTCACGAACAGCTGTTCTCAACTATTTGCCTCTCGCTCTCTTTCACGGCTTACGAACGGTGTTTTCGTGTCTGGATACTGTGCTTAAAGATATGCCGGACCGATATATGTTTTCTATGGTAACTTTTAATTACCACTGTCTTACACATTTAAGCAAACGATGCTTAATATTTGGATCTCTGCAGACAAGTAGTGCATTTTCCTTTGAAAACTTTCTTGGACTGTTAAAAAAAAAAGTTTAAAAAGTCCGATTACGTCATTGGACAGATATACAATCGTATTGTTGAGCGCAATATTAAAAAAAAACGGCAGCTATAAAATATTTTCTATGAATGAGCAAATAGCATAGCCGTTCGGCTCTAAAGAATGGCAACATAAAATAGAAAAAATATCAGGAAAAATTATGCATTTAATTGATAGTTCTATTCATATTTACATACCTTTTATTTATTAAAAGAAAATGGACTAACTATATATTTATTTATAGGTCTGCGATTTGACTCAATGCGGCGAAAAATCGTATGATAAATTTATAAGGCACTACTGGCGAGACGTTATCTCAGATGCAGTCGCTCGCCAGTGCTCCTGGCGTAGGACAGACTCAAAACTGTGCGTTAGAGGTTAGCTGATAACATCAGCCATCAGAGGTAATATAAATCTCGGTGTATAATTAAAACAAAAATAAAAAAAATTAATTATGTTCATTTATATTTTTACAGGTGCTTTTAAAACAAAATTTTCTTTGGAGGACTCAGACTCCGATAAGACCACCCAAAAATATTTTCAGTACGCCCAGGACCGCGTTACTAAAAATAACAATAAAAAATAAGTTGATTTAGTTGTAATTTCTACTTTTAATATTATTAATAATTATAAGAATTCGATTTAAGTGTGTTCGTTCCAAAAGGCGCTTATTTTCACGAGGCAGTGTAATTCCACTTACAGCCTTTAAATGTCCCGTACACACTCTCTCTCTCTCTTCCTCTGGGCTTCCAAGACAGAGCTTCCAATCCGCTCTCCAAGCTAGGTTTAAGTTTCATGTATGTTAGTTCTAATTTACCGACAAACAAATAAAGATCTCCGACGCTCGTCGCGTAATACCCCGAAAGTTTCTCCGTGTTCTTATTGCGAGTGATTTTCAGATAAAGCCACCCTCTCCTGAACATGGTCCTTCGAGCCGGATATTCCGTCTCCAGCTAGTCCGGTGGCTTTAACACCGCATAAGATAAGTTTTTAATTACATTACTTCTGCCGGTCATACAGTTAGTTTTTGCTAAACTCAATTCTTCTAACCTCTCTAATTAGAAGCGCCCAAGGCAAATAATCACAAAGCAAATGTTGGCTTTGCCTAAAGCAAATTATTAATACATGTCAATATAACATACGATTAAATAAGTAAAACTTAATGAAATATAATCTTAAATATATATAAATATTTCAATACATTTTAGGAAGGGTATTATGACGTCGCTTCCATTTATTTGGTTTTCGACTCCGATTTTTTTCTCTCCCTTCCCTCCTTCTACATCTTTCGAATTTATCTCTGCTCCGAAAACGTGCAGTCGAAGATTCGAGAATCATCGTTAGTAGCCGAAAGCAGGTAGACGTTTCATTTCCCCTTACACATACACTCATATTTAAAATAAATTACCTAAATTTATACAAACACGAATATACCGCCACGGGTCTTAGATAATTTACAAAAATTATCCGTCCAACTAAATTAAATAAAATAAATAAATAAAATTTCCAAATAAATTTCAATACAATTTCTGTGAGTTCCGAAATTTAAAAGTGTGTGTGAAACGTGAAATTTCATCAAGTAGTTCTTACTTAATTCAATTTCGTTCACTGTGTTTCAGCGCTTGCATTTATTTACGCTTTTATACTCACAAAAGATATAGTCCACTCCACTGATCTACTGCCGCTTCCGAAACTTAAAAATACATACCCTTATATTTACTATAAATATTCAAATATAAATAATTGGCACATCGAATATACATCCACAAAGTAATAAATATAAATTAAAAAACTACAAGTTATTATCAATAATAAACAAGCACATACAATATATAAACAAATACAATTACACATAAATCCATAGCTACAACCGTAATTACAAGAGTCGGAAAAAAAACACCGACTTAATTTACATAGGCTACTCCCGTAGCTCTATCCTCAGCTGAGCTATATCTAAGCATACGCATATAAACATACATAGTTACAAGTGTTGTAGGGGGCGCTGTTGCCGCAAAAGTTGTCCAGAAGTCGGGGATGTGGTGCAGAAAAGGGCCGCTGATTGAGCAGAGAAAACACCCACCGCGCGAACGGAATAAATCGTAGAAAAAAGTCGGGAGCGTCGGTGGTAGAATTCGGGGCGCGTCAGCTTTATTTTGCTGCATACATGTAACTAAACTTTAACTTAACATAAGGGTCGCGCTCCCGACCGATAAGCTGAGCTTAACAGTGCGGGAGCGGGCCCGAGTTGCGGAAGGCGAGTGCTGATCGGGAACGCCGAGGAGCGGAGAGCGGGAAAACGTATGTTCGCTTGGAAGTTGGTGCGCGGAGGGCCGAAATCCGGGAACCCAAGAGCAGCCGAGCTTTTTGTGATGCTCGGTGGGCAGAGGCGGCAGAAGCATAATCGTCGACATATATATATATATTTATATATATATATATATATTTATATATTTTTCTTGCTGAGCTGAATTATTGAGCTATTTCCAACGCTTCCGCATATGTCCAATTAAATTGACAAATTAAACTTCAGAGAATATATGCAGAAAATCTATTCTGTTTCTGATTGGTTCCTAAATTCCAAGTCCAGCTTCGACATTTATAAATAATTCGAAACAAGAAATTCTGCAATCCAGCAGAGCCCATTCCATCTCAGTATTCATGCGAAATTCATCTCGATCAAGTCCGGGCCCTATGGGCCAAGGTCGAGAAAGAGTACGAAGCCTGTACATATCTGATTTCAGTTGGTTTCGAGGCGCGGCGGATACCTTACCAACTCTAAAGGCAAAATACGATCCAAAGGATTTCCTCGTTCTCCACGCGAGTTACGACTCATCGCGAGTCCTGCAAATACTGGGTTCCAAATGGGCGCTTATTTTCAAAAGGCAGTGTAATTTCACTTACTCTTCCTCCCTCTTCCCCTGGGCTTCCAAGACAGAGCTTCCAATCCGCTCTTCAAGCTAGGTTTGAGTTTTTGATTCATTAATAATATTTCAAAAGTATCAAAAAGATACAAAATTTGACACGTTAGCAATCTCTCAACAGTATAAAAAACGATACAAAATCTGTTCCGTTTATAATATTAGTAAAGTATCTAAAAAGATACAAAATCTGTTCCGTTAGCCATCTCTCAAAAGTATCTAAGACGATACAAAATCTGTCCGTTGATAATATTAGAAAAGATACTTTTCTAATTGATACAGAAATCGACCCGCTTTTGATATTAGAATACTCCACTCGCCACTCGCCAGATCTCAAAACTCAACTAATAATATTGCAAAAGGTCCGCAAACGATATATTTTTCAGGTTCTGAAAATAATAGCTTTTGCTGCCACATTCCCTTAACACTTAAGCTAAACCTTTTTAAACTAGACTACAAACTAGACTCCAACTAAACTATGTTTTACTTAAGCTTCGACATAAAAGCATTTTGTTAAAATCTTTTATTATAAGGATACAAATTGTTAGCAAATCATTTATTTAGTAAATAAATCCCAAATAAAATCTTACACATTTATTGCGTCCCGGTAGGACTCGAGCCCATGTCACAGAATTCACAGACGGTCCACTTACTAACTACTGAGACAAACCAAACTCTAATATCGAGAACGTTTATACATACAATTTCAAGGAGAGAGCAATACTCCCGGAGCTTGTCCGTTTTAGAGCCAGTAAATCCGCTATTTTCCCGCTCACTGTACGTTTCAGAGTCCGCTAGCGGGACTATTTCGCCCCCTTTACGAGGGACGCCATAGTTCCGATTGCGCTTCGTTTTAGTGTCAGTTTTTGAGCATTTACCGAACCAAATACGGAAATTCCGATGCTTTGTCCGTATTTAATATCTTTGGCGGACATTCTTTGGATCCATCCGCTCACGTCCGCTTCTTTGTCTGCTGGGGTATTGTGACTGTTTCTATATTAGTTAGTGTGGCTGCTTGATACATATGCATTCAAGGAAACAATCAGGCAAATCCGCGACTCCTGCATTTAATGGGTGAAACAAAGAAATACCATTTCACTAACGACCTTAAAAGTAACTAAAGCAAGCAATGGATATGATCGAGCCTGACATGTTGATATTATAGAATAGGATTGACATATTGATATTATGAATATATAAAAGGGACCAAATAGTTAAAGTGTTTACATTAGTGGTAAATATTTTTGGGTTCCTACATTGAGCTAAACCCATAGGTTCAAAGCGGCCATAGACTGCTTTACTGAGGCTCTTTTAGATGTACATCTTGTAGCAGCCAATATCTCAAGCTGTTAAATATTATACTTTTAAGGAGTCTGATGCGTCTTGGTTAGCCAGGAAATTTTTAAAGCAAGATACAGAAAAAGCATAACATCACAACTAGTTCAAAGAATCCATACGCACGAATCATTCAATTGTATGTATATGTTGAAAGTATCAGTATGTACTAATTACTACTAAAAGAAATATAACTAATGTATTATAACGGAAACCACGAAAATCCACATTACTCTGTCATTTTAAATTCCATCTAAAGAGGATAATCCCACACTTGAAAGCAATAATAAAAGAAAGAAATATTAGAAATCAGAAATATTCATTACGCCTTCCACTATTCTCCGCTTTTTTATAAAAAAAACTTTTGCTAGCTGGCAAAACTCAATGTATTTATTCCCTGCCCAGAGGCGAAAAAAGACTTAAATGGCATACATAAGGGATGACCGACAGGTACTCAATTACGAGGACACAGAACCAAAGCTGTAAACTTGGCAGAAAAAGATAATCAAGGTTGAGTCGTCGTTCTTAAAAAACAAAGATCACGTTTGCCTATTGAATGTTCTCTAAACAAGGCAGTGCTGGTTGATTTGATCGGCCAAAAATAAAAAATAAAAGTGCCCACTTTTTTAAGTTGAAGTAGAAACAGCTTGAAAATTTTCTTTCACAAAATAATTAAATTCTAAGACAGTCCTGCTCAAAATGATACGACACACCGAATATTTAAGTTTCGACCATCGTAGGAGAAAGAGAAAGCATAATTCATCGAATCCAAGTAAGCAGAATGAAAGCTTAATGAATTCCGCTTGAAATGAAATGTTCCTATCCCTGATAGCCTCTTCCGTTTTCATGTTATGGTCAAAAAAGCAAAAAAGTACGATTTTTTGGCATGCCTGCTGGAGAGAAATATTTGAATTCCAATAATTTTTTTTATATTTCTGTTAACAATTTAATAAAATTATAATATGATTCCTCGGCGTCGATTTTTATCCGACCAGAAAAATTATTGAATAAAGGCCTAAAAAGATCCTGGCTCGATATAAGCAAAATATCGTGAAAATGTTATCCAACAAATTTTTAACCAATTTATTATTTTTTTATTATTTCCCAGAATGGTTCCTATGATAGCTATAGGATATAGTCGTCCGATTTTCATAAAATTAAAGCCGAAATTCTTTTCAAAAAATTTCCGATCGTTTCTGTGGCAGCTATACGATATAGTCGTCCGATTCGGAATTGAGAATTGAGAATTAAGTCGCCTAAAAAATGTAAAGTCACGGCTGTACGCTTAATTTAAAAAAAACCGGTTTTCGCACTGTCCTCTCTAAATATATATCGGCTCGGTCAAACTTAACCGTGCTGAGCGCGCAGTGTTACAAAACTATTTGACTCGTTGTAGGGTCCAATTTTCACAGGATCCTAAATAGTTTTATAATTTTGTTAACACTAAACGTAAACCATTAACGCATACTTCCTCGCTGTCTTCTGAAAATGCAAGCGTAAATGATGATCAGGCAATTGCCGATCTTTTTGCCCAGTTTTTTCAAACAACTTACTTTACTACCACAGACTTAAATCAGACATATTCTTACAACATGCCCAAATCGAACCTAATTTTCAGTCCAAGTTTAAGCGAAAGCTGTCTTCTTTTAGATCTTCATCGTGTTAAGCCAGTTTATTTGCCGGGTCCCCACGGAATACCGGGCTGTGGATTAGGTATTGTGCCGATGCCCTGTGCTCTCCCCTTCTGAAATTGTTTACCCTATCCTTAGAAACCTCGCACTTTCCCCTTATTTGGAAGGAATCATTTGTTATTCCTCTCCACAAAAAAGGTAACAAATCGGTGGCCAACAACTATAGAGGAATCTCTAAGTTATCGGCCATTCCTAAGCTCTTTGAAAATATTATTACTCCACATTTGCAGCACCTTTGTAGATCAGTAATTTCTCCATGTCAGCATAGATTTATTAAGCGAAGATCAACAACTACAAACCTTTTGGAGCTCACTTCCTTCATTATAAGGGGCTTCCGTAATAACCTTCAAAAAGATGTAATTTATACTGACTTCAGCAAAGCATTTGATTCTGTTAATCATTCTCTTCTTCTCAGGAAACTCGATTTAATGGGATTTCCTATTGATCTTCTTAGGTGGATCTCTAGTTATCTGACTGGCAGGACGCAAAAAGTCCTCTTTAAATATAACTTATCTATTGTTCTCCGTGTCACCTCTGGTGTCCCGCAAGGGTGCCATTTGGGTCCCGCATTGTTTGCATTATTTATTAACGATCTGTCCGAAGTTCTGACTAACTCTAGGGTACTTATGTACGCGGATAATGTCAAGCTTTGTGGTGGTCGAAAGAATTCGATGACCCATACGTAACTAAAACTTTATATATTTCATTAGTTCGTCCTATCTTAGAATATGGATATTGCGTTTGGAGCCCTCAGTATGGGGTGCACAGTAAACGCATTGAATCGGTTCAAAAGAACTTTTTGCTTTTCGCTTTACGCGGCTTAAACTGGGATGCTGACTTCTCCTAGACTTCTCCTAATTAACTTACCATCCTTAGCCAATCGTAGAATTATGCTAGGCATTACTTTTATTTATAACCTTATTCACGGCGACGTGGAAAGTACTGACTTGTTAGGTCAGCTCAATTTCCACGTACCGAGTAGAAATACTAGATATATACCCTTAGTTTTGCGCCATTGTAGAACCTCATTTGAACTGCATGAACCCTTTAGAGTACTGTGTGCAAGTTATAATGATTTGTACTCAATAATTTTACATGTAGATACTCTTGCTAAACTAACAACTTTAATCCCACTTAGTACGCATGCAAACAAACATTCAGGCAGCACGCCTGTAGTTTATTTCCTCATATTCTTTTCTATATTTTCCATCGCTACTAGTAATTACCAAACCCCAACAGGCACGTGCCTGGTTTTATAAGGGCCACTTGAGTGTACTGACCGTAGTGCATCAAATTATATATAAAGATAAAGGTATGCACTATAAAACTAAATAATTTATATGCCATTATCTGTTGTGTTATTGCTTTAAATTTAGTGTTTCATTAGTAACCTATACAATAACCTATAGATACATAGATGTAAAATGAAGAAAAAGTTGTCTACCAAATATTCAAAGAACCTATTTATATTTCATTATTTTGTTTATAGTTAGTATTATTAAGGAATTTCCTTACCTTAAAAGATTGCAATTGAAATTTGTACATTGCATTGTACCATACCTTGAAGGCCGAAAAAGCAAGAATTTACATTTGTTAATGTACCATACATTGAAGGCCGAAAAAGGATTTACATATTTTTACATAAATTCAATTGCATGATTTTACGGTAAGGAAATTCCTTAACAATAACAGTTGTTACTTCACTTTCACTAACTATAAACAAAATAAGAAATATAAATAGGTTTGTCTTTCTTTAATAATTTTCTTTATGATATGGGGTCTACATAGCCGTATACCAATTTGTAGCTCTATATTCTAACTGGAAGTGTATTTGGCCTCCCTTTCCATATTAGATCAACCAGTATGTGTTCTTTTAAGAATTAAATGTAAATGTAAGAATCAAAATGTATAACGATACGACATGTTTAGCATTATTTTCCGATTTTTTCAGTATTCATTAAAATTGTCACTTTGGGAACAACCGAAACCTATACCTAATAAATACTTATAACCCAATAAAATTACTCTATAGGGTTGGGTTTGAATAAATATAATACTTTGTTAGTCGCAGCTATGTATGTAAGGCAGAATATACATCGTCATTGGAACGGAAAAATACAAATCAGGAACGTTTGAGAAACAGTTCTAGCAGTAGCCAACAGCCAAAGTGTTTCGTCAGTGAGATTCCCGCCACGCAACTTTCATTATATATGATAAAGAGATAACGATGTATTTTATTATAAAATTATTTAAAATTGAAAATCTTTATATTATCATATTTATTATATATCAATGTATTGAATTTGCATAAAGTTACATATAATGTAAGCACACGTAAATTTAATTCGTTAAATCATTTTTTTTTTCAAAATCCGTTGCCGTTATAAACGTTGCCGAAAACTAAATGTTGTTCTTTTTTGTGTATATTATGTAATTAAATATTATATATATATAATTAAAAATATTTAAAAATGTAATTAGGGTGGTCTTTAGAGCCAAGAAATTCGGTGCACTTTCCTATAATGCTAATGGATTTCTTACAAATACTATTTAATTTTTGTCTTAAAAATAACAAAAAATCTTTTCAATAAAAATGTATTTTATAATTTATGAAGTGATAAATATAAAGAAATTAAAACCTGAAAAGTCATTAGTATTCGAAATTGAAACAATTAAAAGGAAAAATGTATGTACCTACCTATTTGTTAGTAAGGCTCGGTTGCCTGTAGAGCAGTGCTCGGCACCATCACAATCACAAGCCAAAATTGCATATGTGTGAGTGAGTAAAGGAACGAAATCGACTTCGTTGACTTCTCCTCAGCAACTAATTTAATTTTCTGTCCAGATATGAGAAAATAATATAGCTAGCATTTGGTTTTCTATGCAAAACCAATAGCTATTACAATAAAAATTGCTAATTTCCGCTAAAAGTGGCTGGATATAGCCAGAGCAATATAATCTGACAGCCCTAATGCTTTGAGCAGCTGAGCCGAAGACATTTGCCGAGGCCACACGAAGTCTTCATACTGTCTGTGTTCTGGCAGCGCTGCCGGCAGAGGCTTTGCCTGACCCATGGGTTTGCGACGCGCCGAGCACTGCTGTAGAGTTAATAAAGGGAAGAATTGAAACCAGGCCAATTTGAACCAAATATTTTTAATAAAAATAAGTTCAAGTATTTTTTAAGAGAGCGCAAAACTAACTTTCTAATACCGAAAGTTTCTGTTCCAAATATTTCTGTATTTTTTTGCCATCATTCCTTTTGGGGTTTTTAGGTTCAAATAGAAGATACACTAATTTTAAATACTAATAAATTTGGTTTTTAGATTTCTGACTTGAATTACGGGCTAAATCGTGTCCATAATGGGGGCACCTCAAAAGTCTAGGGGCTGCGGCTGCGCTGCCACAACTCCGCGATTTTGTAATTGGCTAATTAATTTTTTTTGTAATCATCTTTGATATTATTTTAATGAATCTCAAAAGTTTCACAAGGATTGGTTAACTATTTCCTAAAAATAAAAAGTTAACATAAAAAAGGTCCATAGTTTGACAGTTTACATGTGGGTCCCCCTTAACTTGATATTATTAAAATAAAATTATTTGAAGAATGTCCTCTTTATATTTTGGAGACCGATCTCCAAGATTTCCTTGAAAAATGTCCATACCCCATAGCCAAAATCATTTTCCAACAAGTTGAATACCCCAAAAACAAGGCTAAAATCGTGATTAATTGGCTAACCAATTAAAGTTTTTAACAAATACAGTTACTAATTAAGAGTTCCGATCCGAATTGCATTGAAAATCTATTGTCCTTGTTAAAGAATTGGCTGGCAAAGGACGAAAATGCAAATAAGGGGTTTGATCTTCTTTGAGCCAGGATTCAAACTGAGTGGAAGGATATTCGAAAGGAAATTATGAAAAATATAGTTTATAGTATACCTTGAGTAATTAATAAAATAATTCTAGTTAACGGCCTTTCGTTCAAATATTGAAATTTTGTTTAACAACATAAAAAAGCCAAAACGTGCAAAAGTGGATACATTGACTTTCATCAAATAAAATTTAAAAAAAATATATATTAACAACTTAAACAGAAATATTTTTATCTTTTATGTATAGAATACATAAATAAAGATTATTATTATTATAAAAAAGAAATTTAAGCAATTAATAAATTTTTACCAATTTATAAAACATTGAAGTCAGAAGTGTCAAACGTATTCACACGTGCTCGCCACTGTATATATATTGAAAAACAAGAAAAACCGCAAAGTAGATATAGCCATGTTTGGCTGTCCGTTTTTGCGCACTGTCCCACAGTTTTAAGCTATTAGAATAAATCTTTCCTACTAGTTTTCTTTCTATTTTCAATGGTATACAACAAGTTTGTATACCCCTGCACCCTAACACCTAACGATCTTCTATTACTATGGCAGCTATGTATATTATATAGCAATCCGATTGGCATAAAATTAAAATCGAAATTCTAAATTAATATGAATGAATATATTTCATAGTAGAAGGATATAGAATGAAAAACGAAGAAGCTGTAATTGTTTTTCTATATGATATAGTAGTTAAATTAATAAATAATATTAAAATAAAATAAAATAATAAAAGTGGCCAAATCTCTAATTAAAATAATATGTTGAAAACTGAAAAAATAATTTTTTTTCTACAATTTTTTTGATCATATTGCAGCTATAATATATGTGGTGTGATCCGACCCGTTCCGACTTATGTATGTTCGAGTGAGGGTATTATAGAATACTCTCTGTAAAGTTTCTTTCAGATAGCTGCGAAACTAAGGGCTTAGTTTGCGTACAAACGAACACACGGGCATAGCGGGATCGACTCAACTGTTGAAATTGATCATATATTAACTTTATAGGCTCGTAAATGTCTCCTTCCTTCTTTATAAAAATTATATCTTCATTTTTTTTGTGTTCCATGAGAAATAGCCATTTTTTATTTAAGAGTTTATTGCTTTATTTTATAAGAAGGTAAACATACAGTCGGTTAGAGCCATGGATTAACTTTACCGTGAAGGGTTTTCCCGCTGCCAAGATGCCTTTCAGCCCCGTAAGTGGTGTGATATAATTTTTGAAAGAACCTGTGTCTAAAATAGTAGTCTTATTTTCTTACCTTATTTTCTTTCTACTTTACGAGTAATGTAGGGGAGCATGGACTTTACCCTAAAAAATTACAGGAGTCCTCTGCGTCTAACTCGTTTTCTACTTCGGTAGCCCAGGCCTGAACAACGGTGTCATAATAAAGTTTATTTTTTTGCGTGAAACGCATCGACTGCCCTCTTTGCCACGCAGTAGGCTGTTTGAATCTGGAGCGCCACTGGCTCTGGCGCTGGGTGGCCTTGAATATTTCCCGCGGTCTTTTTTCCTTCTTCCAAGTTTGCGGTCTTTGGCGGAAGGAACCATTTTGGTTTTTTGTCTTCTGGGTAATACGCAAGTGGGGGTTCTTTTTATTGTCCCCATGTTTGGATTGTGCTCGCAATTTTTCCAACCTGGTTGTCGCTGGTTGTTTGTCATACATACATTTCTCCTCACTGTGCCGGGCGAAGGTAACGCTAACGCTAATGCTGATGGCAAGTTGCTTGCCTGTGTCAGAAACGGCTAACGGCAAAACGGCTATTTTCAGTTATTTTTTATAGACCAGATGCAAACGCATGTAAAGCGTCTTCTCTGTGTTGTTCATTCAGGACGGCCGCTGCAGCTGCGTCGTGAGTCATAAACGTCATTATCAGAAACGTTAGCTGGGGTAGTTCCTGTTTAATTGCATGTGTCGGAGTTTTGTCCGCATACGTAAAGTCTAAGCGTGCCAGTATGGCATGAAAATTGAACACCGTATTGAATGAGTATAATGCAGCAGCCGCTAGTCCTCTTACATAATTTTTGAGTATTCTTACAGCCTGATAATGATAAAGGCAGTAGCGCCTTTGTAGTCTTCGAATATGATGCGGTGGCAGTCTGTCTCCAGCGTACCTTGTGTGGTTCTAGCTTAATTTCTTCAATTTTTTTAATTTTGGGAACGTCATCCCTAGTTTTTAAGGAATCTAATTCTCTAATTAGAACGGCGAATTTTTTAACAATAATTATTGTGGCGTCAGGAGTGCGTCGGTTATGATGGCTTCCATATGTGCAATTTTCTCTGCCTGCAAACTTGTGACGTTAAGAACGGCGTCCCGAATAAATGTTGTCCTACTGGTGGATGGGCCTGCCTCAGACTTTTGGTTGTCTTTATTTCTTTCCCTCGCTTCCAAGAGCTTCCTGTATTTTTTTTTAAAACCTGAAAATTCTTTGTCAACACGTACAAGCCAGTGATTTGATATTAGTTATTTTTTCCGCAACAAGAAAAAGACAAAAAGGTGTAGCGGAAATTCCTATGGGTGCGAAATTCAATCAAGAACTTGCGAATCATTTACAAACGATAATTTGTGTATCGGACAATTAAATAAAAGAATGGTACATTTTTGTATACAAAATAAATTGTAATTATTATTTTTTTTTTTTTAATATTATACGTTTTTTAATAAATAATGAATTAATAAATAATGTTATTAAAAATGTAATTCTTTTTCTAGTTCCGAAAGTTCTCATTTTGTTCCACATCCGTTGTACATCAATATTTGATGTACTCTTTTCTCTGACTTTTAGCTCAGAATTCTTCTCGGTTGAAATTTTTCGAAATTGAGAATTGGAACATATGAATGGGAACATATGAATTGTAACATATGAATTGCTGAACTGTTGGAAAATTTAAGGCTCCGGCATTATAATAAACGGAAATAGTATTGTCGTCACTGTAAATAAATTTATTTCAGGATTCAATTTTTAAAATTTCAGAAAAAAGTTCTTGGTTTCGCTTGGTAATAAATTGAATTAAAAATTTCTTATAGGAAAAATAAAAATTTGCAACTGTAACGGCAAACTGAATTAATAAATTTATTTAAGGAATAAATTGTTTTAGTTTCCAAAAAAAATATTCTTGGTTTTACTTGTTAATTAATTTGATTAAAAATAAAAGAAAAATGTTCTTGGTTTCGCATGGTAATAAAATAAATTAAAAATTTCTTGCGGGGAAAATTAAATTTTGCAACTGTAACGGCACAGCGCTACCGAAATCGCTGGATAGGTTACGTTGGGCGTCAGTTATTAAGATTTTATTTGTATTAGTAGATAGTTAGTGTAACGGATCGCCCCACTTACAAAAATATTTCTAGGCAATTTGTTGGCTTGAGGTCTGAGCGCCCGCAAGATAATTCTCCGGCTTCGGCTCGTCGGTTACGGGAGTGATAGTCTTGCTCATATCTCGGGATGCATATGCATAATTTTAATGTCAATAACTGCGTGTAAGAACAAGCTAGAACCGGGGTAGAAATACACGCACGCCCAAATAAAAGCAAAAAGGGGAAAAAAAGGGTATTCTCCTTCGGCTTACTCGCCCTTCTCAGCTCTCCTGGTGTTCTGGAGGCTTTAGTTTGCCCACCCTACCAATGGTCGCTCCTACCCTCAGCGCTACATAGCCTGAGCGACCCCTTCGACAAATGCTACCCTACATCACAACAGAATGCTAGCTGCGCCCATTTTTACAATACGTCTTTCGCCTTCAAAGTGAACGGTCGTGTTTTTTTCTTGTGCTCTCGTTTTTGTGAAATAACTTTGCTAAAAACTATCGGGGTTTATTTAAAACTTCTACATTGCGTTCTTCATAGTTCCCGTTCACTTCGCGTGTGCATGCAGCTATATTTATTTGTGAATTTAATCTCTTTTATTTTCACAATTTAATTGTGCTGCAGTAATTGTTTTTCTTGCATTTTTGCATTCCTCTTTGTGCCTCTCCCGTTTAGCCGTTGTTGCGCCGTCGCAACAGCTAAACTTTCCTAAGCTTGCTTACTCCCACGCTCTCCTGCTCTCACGCTCTCCCACTCTCTCTGTGCAGCTGCACTTTTATCTTATCTGTCGCTCCCTCTTATTAACAAGTACAGTGGTAAGTCTTTACAATGTCTTCGAATACCGTCTGCTTCGCTAAAACCTGCAAAAGGGTAATTACATCTAGTGATCTCACCATCGGCTGCTGGTTGTCTTTTATTATTCAATGGTAGTTCTATTTTTATTACATGTTCCTACATTCCTCCACTGTCGGAACTTCCTATTTTTTGGAACCACCTNTATTATTCAATGGTAGTTCTATTTTTATTACATGTTCCTACATTCCTCCACTGTCGGAACTTCCTATTTTTTGGAACCACCTTTCCGCCATTCGGATGGTTTCCAACAGACTTTCTGACAGGGACCATTTAGTAGTCCTGGGTGATTTTGGTCCCTAAATAACTCCTCTAACACACTTCAATCTTCAACACAACATGATTTTATTGCTGGCTTGTTCGACATTTCACTGTCTCAAGTTAACCATGTACGAAATTCTTTAGGGCGCTTGCTTGATCTTTGTTTTGTCTCTGATCCGGCAAGAGATAGTTTAGCGAGGGTTGCGCCGCTGACGCAACCTGAAGATCCCTATCATTCTACTTTCGATGTGACACTCGACATTGGTGCTGATATACAGAATATATCCGATCGTCCATCGAAAGAGTCTACTGCTTTCGCAAGTCGGAATTCGACCGGCTGTATAATTTGCTTTACGATTTTATACATGTACACGGCTGTTGCCGTGGATATTTTTTACAATGCCATGAATTCATTTTTCTCTGAATGTGTTCCGTTATACTATCCCTCAATTTCGAATAAGCCCCCTTGGTTTACAAAAGAATTGAGTCGCCTAAAAAATGTAAAGTCAAGGCTTAAAAAAAAAACGGTTCTCGCACTGTCCTCTCTAAATATATATCGGCTCGGTCAAACTTCACCGTGCAGAACTTGCAGTGTTACAAAAACTATTTAGCTCGTTGTAGGGTCCAATTTTCACAGGATCCTAAATAGTTTTATAATTTTGTTAACACTAAACGTAAACCATTAACGCATCCTTTCTCGCTATCTTTTGAATATGCAAGCGTAAATGATGATCAGACAATTGCCGATCTTTTTGCCCAGTTTTTTCAAGCAACTTACTCTATTACCCCTGACTTAAATCAGACATATTCTTACAACATGCCCAAATCGAACCTAATTTTCAGTCCAAGTTTAAACGAAAGCTCTCTTCTTTTAGATCTTCATCGTGTTAAGCCAGTTTATTTGCCGGGTCCCGACGGAATACCGGGCTGTGTGCTTAGGTATTGTGCCGATGCCCTATGCTCTCCCCTTCTGAAATTGTTTACCTTATCCTTAGCAACCTCGCACTTTCCCATTGTTTGGAAGGAATCATTTGTTATTCCTCTCCACAAAAAAGGTAACAAATCGGTGGCCAACAACTATAGAGGAATCTCTAAGTTATCGGCCATCCCTAAACTTTTTGAAAATATTATTACTCCACATTTGCAGCACCTTTGTAGAACAGTAATTTCTCCATGTCAGCATGGATTTATTAAGCGAAGATCAACGACTACGAACTTCACTTCCTTCATTATAAGGGGTTTCCATAATAACCTTCAAACAGATGTAATTTATACTGACTTCAGCAAAGCATTTGATTCTGTTAATCATTCTCTTCTTCTCAGGAAACTCGATATAATGGGATTTTCTATTGATCTTCTTAGGTGGATCTCTAGTTATCTGACTGGCAGGACGCAAAAAGTCCTCTTTAAAAATTACGTATATAATGTTCTCAGGGTCACCTCAGGTGTTCCACAAGGGAGCCATTTGGGTCCCTTATTGTTTACATTATTTATTAACGATCTGCCCGAAGTTATAAATAACTCTAGACTACTTATGTACGCGGATGATGTTAAGCTTTGTGTGCAATATAAGGACGTCGCTTGCCAGTCTGATTTACAAACAGATCTTGATAACTTCCAAACTTGGTGCCACGTAAACTTACTAAACTTAAATGGCTCTAAATGCAAGCTTATGACATTCTCCCGTGTCATACCCAAGCTTGCAACTTACTCGCTTAACTGCTGCTCTTTGGAAAGAATTAATTCAGTTGATGACTTGGGCATCCGCCTGAATCCCAAACTTGACTTTATCGATCATATTTCGTGCATGGTAAATAAATAAATAAAGGAGTATGCTGGGACTTATTAAACGGTGGTCGAAAGAATTCGATGACCCATACGTTACTAAAACTTTATATATTTCATTAGTTCGTCCTATCTTAGAATATGGATCTTGCGTATGGGGTCCACAGTAAACGCATTGACTCGGTTCAAAAGAACTTTTTGCTTTTCCTAATCCTGAACAGAGATTACCCTCCTATCATAGTAGACTTCTCCTAATTAACTTACCCTCCTTAGCTAATCGTAGAATTATGGTAGGCATTACTTTTATTTATAAGCTTATTCACGGCGACGTGGAAAGTACTGACTTGTTAGGTCAGCTCAATTTCCACGTACCGAGTAGAAATACTAGATCCTGTATACCCTTAGTTTTGCGCCATTGTAGAACCTCATTTGAACTGCATGAACCCTTTAGAGTACTGTGTGCAAGCTATAATGATTTGTACTCAATATTTTCATATGTAGATAGTCTTCTTAAACTAAAAACTTTAATCCTAACACACTTAGTACGCATGCAAACAAACATTCAGGCAGCACGCCAGTAGTTTATTTCCTCGTATTCTTTTCTATATTTTCCATCGCGACTACTAATACCTAACCCCAACAGGCACGTGCCTGAATTCATAAGGGCCACTTGAGTGTACTGACCGTAGTGCATCAACGTCTATTATATATATATAATATCAGAGGCATATCAAGCCATTTCTGTTTTATTTTCTCCAAAAATTTATTGACGCAATTGCAAGTTTACAAAATTTGATAGCTTCTTCTTAATTTTTTGTTCTTCAGCTTCAGATAAACGTGTGCTTTTTTAAATTTGCCCCAACACATATTCGCTAAGGACCGAATTTTTTTCCTGCTACACTTTCGTTAGCCAGAAGGCAAAAAGACGTCTCATGGGTACTGACATTCCACCTATAAAGTTTAATAGACTTAAAAATTGGCCGTAGATGGCATTCATTTTGGACATTTTGACACCACAGGGTCTCACACTTATGACAAATGCTAACATTAGCGTGAATACGATTGAATCCCATTAGTTACAGTCCAACAATGACAGTAAAACGTTCAAATATTATTACTTCAAAATCAAATTAATAACAATATATTTTTTAGCTACACATACATAGACGAATCATGAACAGATTATTTACATATAGTACATACCTTAGTTTAACGAAAACAATGGTTACTTTTATATAAAATCGTCAATATGGGTATTTTTCTATTTATTAAACACGGCTCAAAATTAACCTGAACAATTTTCGTACGCACTTGGAAAACATATGACTACTTTAAAAGCTCACAGTTGATCGCAAAAGCTTTTTGAAAGTTTCTAGCAAGGTTATGTGAGCTTTATAGAGTGTTACCATTTTCCCCTTTTAGAATGTTTGTTAGGGGTCTTGCGATTGTCGCGAAGTTTTTCATAAAACACCTGTAGTAGCTTGCTAACCCTAGGAACGATCTGAGGTCAAAAAGCGATTTGAGTAGAGGAAATTCCTTTATGACCTTTACCTTTTCAGTTGATGTTCTAAGCCCCCCTTGTGATACGATGTATCCCAAGTAATCAACGCTCTTTTTAAAGAACTTTGATATTTCTTGAGATATCCTCATGCCTGCCTCCAGGAGGTTGGTGAATACCCAGTCCACATCTTTAACAAGGACCTCCTTTGTTTTTGGAGAATATTATGACATCGTCTACATATAGTCATGTATAACTATAACTATAACTACACTTAGAACTAGAACTATAACTACAATTATAACTATTCTAATGCCCTTAATTGTAACCAACACATACACATAAGATTAGAGATAAGATCGACTGTAAATAGACTTTAAGCTCTTCTCGATCGCCGCTAGTAAAGTAGTTGGATTTAGACCGTACAAGTGTTCGGACGTACAATAAAGATAACCCAAACTGAGTCTAGCAATCTTCTCTTTGGATATTGACGTGAAGCTCAACTAGCAACTGAGCCATCTAAAGACCAACCCATCAACGATCGATTTTGGACCTGGTTGAAATAGCTCCCTAAACCTAAAA
>VNJQ01003483.1:0-22584 GCA_008042515.1 Drosophila truncata | reverse complement strand
GAATTAACTCAGTTGATGACTTGGGCATCCGCCTGGATCCCAAACTTGACTTTATCGATCATATTTCGTGTATGGTAAATAAAGCCAGGAGTATGCTGGGATTTATTAAACGACCTCTTTATAACAATAATAATAAAAGAGAAAAATCCAAAGATAGCGAAAAAATGTTTAATTATCTTCTTATTTGTGTTTTGTTATTTATATATGTTCAAATCGTACGTTTGCGACCCCAAAAGATAATTTTATTGTAATTGCATCGCGTAAAGTGCAAGCAGATGGATAAAACTTCATGTCTTAAGTCATTTTGGTGTTAAGGATCAAAACTTAAAAAAAAAAGTTAGGGTTAAAACCGGCCAATTTTTTTCACGACCCTGAGTACTTTTATACTCTTGCACGGTACTAAAATTTCAGACAGAAGTTTCTGTCGCTTTCTTTGTAAACTAGTCCTTCAGTTTTGAAGCTATCTGAATGAAACATTGCAGATAGTCTTCTATATATTCTCACTCCCACATAAGTCGGAATGGGCCTGATCGGACGACTATGTCATATTGCTGCCACAGGAACGATAGGAAATGTTTCAAAAATAAATTATAACTTTGTCAGTTTTCAAAATATTTTAATTAAATTTGAGATTTTTAATTAATCCAGAATTTCGGTTTTAGTTTTATGAAAATAGGACGGCTTATATTTAATATTAAATTTAAGCATGATCGTATTTAAGAAATCGTACGTTCGCGACCCGTACTTAATTTAATTTAAAAAATCAATGCAAATATTTAATTGGACTCGAAAACTAAATGCTGCATTAGAAAATTCTATCCCAATTCGCAGATTTTTGCATTTTGCGACCGCATGTTTTTTGCCAATATTATGAAAATGAAAAGTCCATAAGAACCATAATTTATACCAAATAAATAACTCAGCAAATGCTATCGGAAACAAAAAAGTTTCAGTTAAAGTTTTTTTCTTTAATTTTTTGCACTAATTGCGTACGAACCAGAGATCTGCAACGGGTATGATCGAATCATCTCGATTACCATGTTAAAATTTTCACTCAATTCAACTCACTTCACTCAGCCGAAATTTGATCGTTCATGATGCATACCCGAAGCAAAAGCCGAAAGACTAATCAGGCACGATCAAACATTTTGATTGAATGTTCGTGCATCTGATTGGATCGCTTCGGAACGATCAAAACGATCATTTTGAGCTTCGTGAACGAGTACATAGAACGATCGTAGCTAAGAGCGCGTCGTCCCGAACACAGCATGAATGTTTTGATTTTTGTGTGTATTGCGCAGGGATTGATCGTGCAGTACTCGAGTTGATCGGTCCGAAATGAGCATGAATGTATTGATTTTGTATGTGTATGTTTTTTATTTTATTATTATTTTGATTTATTGCTGTTTATTAACTAATTAACAAAATTAAAATTAACAGTTCTTCAAAACATAAAAATTATGGCTTCTTAATTATAGTTAATAAACACCTTATTACATAATCAATAAAACTAAAATTATCAGATCTTCATGATCACAATGTTTAATATATGTGGCCAACCAATGTGTAATTTCCATTTTTAATTTCATCAGAAATTTTATTTAAGTCCATCGCCAAAAATTGCAAACAACGCGTGCCGGTCAACTGACTAGAAATACGATCAAACCAATCGCAAACGAAAAGTTTGGTTCAACAAGCACGATCCGAACAGAAACGAACCTAAATATACGATCAGAATCAATCGTGCATATGTCTTCGGACGATCACACACGATCAGCTCAGTGCTTATGAACGATCGTGAACGAACATAGGCATGTAGCGAGCGATCGCTACGATCAAACATACTCTATACATGCATGTGCCCTACGATCATTCCAATCAGCTGATTCGAACGGGCCGTTCATTTACGATACGAGTAAATGATCGGATACTACGCGTTAACTTATTACTCGTTGCAGATCTCTGGTACGAACGTACGTTTCCGACTCCAGAAGTAGCCCATATTTTTACTGTGCCAAGAAATGTAGTCCTTTTTGCTTAAAGCTAAAATATGTTTAAATATGTAAAGCAAAAAAACAGATAGAGACATGTTATACACAAATGTTTAAATTAACTATTAACAAAACATTGGAATCAACAAAATAATGTATTCGCCTGGAAATAGATTTAAAACTGTGCCAAAACTTTAGTGTGTCACTGTATGTTGCCAAGAAGCTCCGAAACCTTGACAGGACTACATCAAATGTGTCTTTGCTGTATGGGTCCTTAAGAACTATTAGTACTATCACTAACCATACAACATATAGACTTCTCATTTGATACAACGAAAATGGACACAAAAATTTTGTAGCGACAGGCCCCGTGGCTTCGTGTGCGATCGGATTTTTCGCTCTCTCATCCTTATGCTCGTTCAGTCGCAGAGTGGCGCATCTTGAAGAAGGTTCCTCTGAGCTTCTATTCTTCTTTATATGTATGCGTGTTCATGCATTCACATACACGGGTGCATGTGTGCGATCATTTCATTTCGGCCCAGCAAGAATATTTGGTATTTTTCCACTTTTGATACTCGGTACCCTAACAATATGGACATATTCACTATTGTGTTAATGATAAGAATAAGAATCTATATGTTATAATATATTTCTTAATGTTTTAGCATACATTTCATATTTGTTAATATTTATATATATGTATGTATATTTATCGGTAACTAATTCGAGGGGCGACTTTTAAATAAAGAAAATATTAAAAAAAAAAACAAACATACATAAAAATGATCTAGTTGTATAGATTATTAAATAACAACAATAAGCCAATAAAATGCCCGCTCTCCTAAAAAGCACTCGTCGGTAGGGTATGCAGGCACCATCCGTTCGCAGAATAACAATAACAGCTGATTTGATTTCTCAACCACAAAGAGCAGTCGGTGTTTTAAGTGACACCGACTGCAATATGCCCTGTTTCTATCTCAGTAGATGAATTTTTATTCATTAGATTACATACATATATGCAAAACATTTCACTGCTGCCGCTGATTTGAATTTGTAAACAAATATGAAGTGTATGCTGAAACATTAAGAAATATATTATAACATATAAAATTCTTATTCTTATCATTAACACAATAGTGAATATGTCCATATTGTTAGGGTACCGAGTATCAAAAGTAGCCAAAGTCAAAATATTCTGGCTGGGCCGAAATGAAATGATCGCACACATGCACCCGTGTATGTGAATGCATGAACACGCATACATATAAAGAAGAATATAAGCTCAGAGGAACCTTCTTCAAGATGCACCACTCTGCGACTGAACGAGCGAACTCTCGCAATCAGTGTGCGAGCATAAGGATGAGAGAGCGAAAAATCCGAGTGCACACGAAGCCACGGGGCCTGCCGCTAACAGCTCTTGGGGCCTGTCGCTACAAAATTTTTGTGTCCATTTTCGTTGTATGAAATGAGTAGTCTATATGTTGTATGGTTAGTGGTACTAGTCAAGAGCATTTGTTTCATGGAAATTTAACCAGGGTTTGCATATAAGAATTATACTACTAAAAAAAAGTTGAGCTAGAAATATGCAAAAATTAGATATACCAATTTTTTTTAGTACACTTTAGAAATAAGTTAAAGTTGTTTAAGCAATTTTTATTGGTATTTAACAGTTATTATTTAATTTTTATATAAAAGTTAAGTTAACTATTATTTTATGATTTTTAAAATAAAAATTGAAAATAATAATTATTCTCCAATTTTGATTTAAAAAAACTTAAAATAACATTTATTTGTCAATTTTTATCATAAAAATTTAAAATAAAAATTGAATTGAATTGAACGGAGCGGTATATTTTAAAGATTGACAAAAATAATTAATCTACGATTTAATACCTTTCGTTTGATGTAATTTTAGCATTCTGCCCTTTTTTGGGGAATGAATTGTGATATACATTTATGCACATGCACATATTTATACATATGCCATATGTTACATACAAATAATAGAATAGAAATAATTTAGTAAATATATAAAAAATATATGAAACCATATTAACAAGTTTCTCAGTTTTTTAGCTATCTATATAAACAAACGTTCTGTTTTGAAATATAAAAATCAAGCAAGTTTATGATTTTTTCCCATGTCATCAAAAATAATCATCAGACTTGAGTAAAAAAAATAAAAATTACAAATAAAAATCATTTTTCATCAAAATAAATCAAATTAAAAAACAACGATTGATGATTTGTATTTTTTTTTCTCAAAAATCACGGGTTCCGTGTTAGACTTTTCACCAATCTTATTTCATAGTCTTGTATAAGGACCGGAAAGCTACCCCACAATACCATTGTTTAAAATTATTGCGGGTAATAGGTAATAGGTAATAGCTTGGGGACAAAAAAGTTGTGCTGTGTAGATCAGTATCTTAATAGCGCATGTATTAAAAATTAAATGATGCTTCCCGACCAAAAATGCTACACTGCGAACGAGTCATTGGCAAATTTACTTTTTGTCAAATTAAATAATACTGCATAAAAATATGATATTTGCCATTTTTCTATACGGTGTGGAACGTTATTGCAATTCAATTTTCAATTTTTATAAAAAAAAACTTGACAGATAACTGTTATTTTCAATGTTTTGAAATAAAAATTGGAGAATAATTATTTTCAATTTTTATTTTAAAAATCATATCATATTATTTCTTAACTTTTATATAAAAATGGAAGAGTATTTATTTTACAATTTTTTTTTATAAAAATGAAATAATAACTATTGTTCTCTGATTTTTATCTTAAAAATTATTTATAACTGTTATGATCCCTGAATTTAATATTGAGCCATATGCGGTTTCTACTAATTTTTTGACGAAAAGTATTGTTTTTTTTTCATATCCATATTGTATTAAATGTTTTGCACTTTTTATTTACTACTAATCTATATTTACCGATCGTCCGGTCAACTATATGATGGAGTCGTCTCATCGTTTCATTAAATAAAAACTAAAACTTTGAATTAATACAAAATGTTTATATCTCAGAGTAGAATAAGATAAAATATGTATGTTTAAAAACTTAAAAGTATTTCTGTAATTCAGCTGTGACTAAATAGTATAACCCCATACCCCAAAAGGGTATTGAGTGTGAACGGTGCATTAACCTGTAAACAAGATTACATCTTTTTATATTTAAGGGTATAAAACTAAAATTGGACCGTGCATGCGCCTTAAATAGTTCCTTTTTACAATAAGCACCCTGTATTCCAACACTGTCGATAACTCCTAGATTTGCTAATATGTTGTTTGCTAATATAAACCTGTAATTAAGATTTTAACATATACTTTATACAAATAAATATTTTGCTATGTATTTTACATTCATCCCGCATTTAAGAAATGAACAATGTTAATTTGGCACACTTTATGATAAGTAATAATTTATCCGTTGCCGACGCCATTTTGTGCACCCAATAATTTAATATATTATAGATGGAACTTGGAAAAAAGAGGTACTTTTTAACACTTTATTTTAATATTTTTCAGCATACAATAACTTGCTTTGGGAATACACGTATTTTTCCATTGATAAACAGTTCCATGAATTTCATTAAAAACTAATGTAATACAACAAAATATCTTTTTATATATGTATGTATGTACATATATAGGTACATTTTACAAATATATGATGAATATTTAGCTATACTATGAGTACATTAATTTGAATTTTTCATATGTACATCTCTGTGCACATGTATGAATTTGTATTTTACTAATACACAATTTACATATGTATATACATATACACACATATAGATATATATGTATGCATACATGCTTATGATGATTTATACAATCAAACTTCTAATTGAATTTATAATTAACTTTATTTCTAGGTATAAGGGTGGTCGGACACCTATTAGGTCCAGTGAAAGGCGACGTCCTCAAAGTGTTTCATCTTTATCTGTATTATCGCCAAGAGTTGTTTTATCCAGACTGGAACCCAGGGATTTTGAACGACTTCGATTATCTTACAAAGTTGCAATCGACCAAAGAAGATCTAGAAGCTGCCGTGGCATGAACATGGGTCAAAAAATTAGTGGTGGAGTCAAAACAGTTAGTCGTAATGATTCGCAGTCTACATTTAAACCAATAATACCAAGAGAGCTACAAGCTGATTTTGTTAAACCAGCACGCATTGATATTTTGCTTGATATGCCGCCTGTTTCTCGAGAACTTCAACTAAAACATTCATGGAATTCTGAAGATAGGTCATTGAACATTTTTGTTAAAGACGACGACAAATTAACGTTTCACAGACACCCAGTTGCGCAAAGTACAGATTGTATCCGCGGGAAAGTCGGTCTTACAAAGGGATTGCATATTTGGGAAATTTATTGGCCAACAAGACAGAGGGGAACACATGCTGTTGTTGGTGTATCTACAGCTGATGCGCCTTTACATTCAGTTGGATATCAAAGTTTGGTGGGGTCGACTGACCAAAGTTGGGGATGGGACTTAGGCAGAAATAAATTGTATCATGATTCCAAAAGCTGTGCAGGTGTCACATATCCAGCTATTTTAAAAAACGACGAAGCTTTTTTAGTTCCAGACAAGTTCTTGGTTGCCTTAGATATGGACGAAGGAACACTTAGCTTCATTGTTGACCAGCAATATTTAGGTATTGCATTTAGGGGACTCAGAGGAAAGAAACTATATCCAGTTGTATCAGCTGTCTGGGGTCACTGTGAAATAACCATGCGCTACATCGGTGGATTAGATCGTAAGTACCATATAATTTAGTATACAAAAAATATATGAAACCATATTAAATACGTTTTTCAGTTTTTTAGCTATGTGTATAATCAAACTTTCTGTTCAGGGACCGTAAAAATTATTTTTTTTATTCTTTGAAATATAAAAATCAAGCAAGTTTATGTTTTTTCCCATGTCATCAAAAATAATCAGACTTGAGTGAAAAAATAAAAATTCACGATTTTTATTTATTTTTTTTCTCAAAATAAAACTCAAAAGCAAATCACGGGTTCAGTGTTAGACTTTTCACCAATCTTAATTCATATTCTTGTATAAGGACCGGAAAGCTAAGATTAAGGATTAAGGCTAAGGATGTGTGTTGTTTGGGGTAGGAAAATGACACCCTCCCACCAACTTTGGTCCTTTGTAATTAGCTGGCACGGTGTTATTTATTAAGGAATGATATTTTCCGAAAGTATTAAAAATATTTCGGGCTAAATAAAAAATATGTTTATGTTTTTATCGACATAAATGCAACGATTATACTCGTCTTTCTAAATAGATGTCAACGACTGTACATAAATAAATGTTAAAAGTTATAAATGAATGAAAGTCCTTTAAAAGACAGGCAAGACAAGAAAAAACTTGATGCATCCTGCCGGCAGGACTAAGACGGAGGGTTTGCATAACCTGATGGGAGATGTTTAAAAAAAATCGATTAGAAATGGAGGACTAAACTTTTTCTAAATTTCTATACCCTTGCAGGGTATTAGAGCTTTGGTCAGAAGTTTGCAACGCAGTGAAGGAGACCTATCCGACCCAATAAAGTATAAATTCTTGATCAGGATTAACACCTGAGTCAATCTAGCCATGTCCGTCCGTCTGTCCGATTATACGCATACTATTCCCTCAGTTTTAAAGCTATCTTTATAAAACTTTGCAGATAGTCTTCTGTATATTCTCACTCCTACATAAGTCGGAATTGTAGAAAAGAACTAGCTTTTAATTTTAAACATTTATTTAATTAATACGATCTAGAAAATATACGGCAATTACAGATCTCATTCTCTCTGCAGGTTGGTTTATCCTGTGGGTTGGATTGATCCTGTGGGTTATTAGCTTTCAGCTGCCAATTATCTCATAACAATGTTCTGCTCATTTAAATTATTCGGCAAATTGCAACAGGTTAATTGTTATTATTGTTTTTGAAGTGACTTTCATGCCCCTTGCCAATAAAGCGAAACCCGGCTTTCAAATGGCTAAATGCATTTTCAACATCTCACTGTAAGTGCACTGTTCCAAGGATGCGGTCCTAGAAAATGGGTATGGCTTCATCAGCGTTTGGGAAATTCGGAAAGCCGAGTCCCCAATAAGCAGCAGCGGGACTTTTATGCCACAGACGTCCTTCGCTTTTTCTGAAGGATTAGATTCGAGTCTAATATTCTTGCATAGCCTCTAAATCTTAGTCTTCTTTTGAGCAAACTGATATTAGAGCCTCCGCCAATTTTTGGGTTTGTTGCTGTACAACAGCCAAAACAGCAAAATCTTCCATATTTGAACACATTTTTTTCCGTATTGTAGATGTAGCTCTATAGGAACACGAGTTTCACATCTGAGAAAAATCCCAATCCCAAAATCCCCATTAGGGAGCTTTTCAGGAGGCAGACTTCCCGAGCGCAGTGTTCCCCTGAAGGAGGGATAATCTTTAGGCCCAACTTTTATATATCTTGATGCGGAACCTTAAATTTTCCACCTGTTCAACAATTCCTATGTTCCAATTCATATGTTCCAATCAAAATGTTTTATTTCATATGATACATTTCATATGTTCTAATTCTCAATTAAAAAATTTCAACAGAAGAATTCCGAGTTAAAAGTCAAAGAAAAAAGTACATAAAATTTTGATGTACAACGGATGTGGAATGAAATGAGAACGTTCGGATGGAGAAAATCATATGGAACATCCGCCCAACGGATGGGGGAAGGCAGATGGAACTGTGTAGGAATACCCTATTAGGTTCATAATAGAATTCGGCCATTCTTTATTATTTTAGAATTCCCTTTTTAATGTTATAGTTCAATTGCAATCTCCAAGGCTATATATATTATAATTTAAAGCTTGAAGATTATTTCATGTAAATGTTGACCACGTCTGAGCCTCAAATATTCCTTCCGCTTAGTCAAATGTTGGCATACATTTTGAAACATTTTGGCCGGAATCTTCAATTGCTGTCCAATTGTGCTTCAATTGTGTTGTCCAATGCGTCAATTGAAGCATGCTTGTCTTTATAGACATGAGCTAAAGGGTCTAACAGCGTTAAATCGCACGACATTTGCGACCAATTGACCTGTCCCGAACGAGAAATAAAATTTTCACCAAACTCATCGAACTCTGAGTAAGACATTGTTACGCGTGCTATGCGGGGCATATGGTATCGTCTTGTTGAAAACCACGTCATGAAAGTGAAGCTGCACGTTTATGATAGGATAATACTATTACAAAATCGATTTTGACAACTTAGTGTATTTAATTTTTAATAATAGAACAATTATTTATTTTGGGTAACTTAAACATTTCAGAAGATATAGTCAATAATAACAAAATAAGTATGTATTATGCTGTTCATTGAAATAACAGTCAAAGTAAGGAATTAAAGGAAAAATGTAATAAATTGCAAAACTTATTATTAATAACATAGTCCCAGTGAAGTACAAGTTGGCTATGACCTAAAACTTAATTTAATAGCCTTTGTTGGCTATCACAGCCTGCCACCTACGTGTAACGAGGTCCACCAAATCTTAACAAGGCTTCAGGGGATTCTGGCCCCATGAATCCTGCACGAATTGCCGAAGCTGCGGCTTAGAGGTCGCGGACTTATTTGATTCGTAGCACTACATGTCCCCAAATAAGATTTTTATGGGATTTCATACCATTACCTATCCTTTTTTATGTTCTAAGCTTTTCCTTGGCCACTTTGATGGTATGCTGAGGCTCATTGTCCTTCGGAAATGTCCAAGTTAAGGACATATCTTCTCAGAATATAACTGCATGACAGTTTTTAACATTTTTGCGTATGCATCTTAGTCCATGATCCCTTAGACCATATGTATGGGGCCTACACCGTTGTATGAAAAGCATGCCCATACCATGACTTTAAGGACATCGGTCTTTACTGTCTTGAGCGTATGGTTTGGATTGTATTTTTTTTTTAGGTCAACGGAGATCTCTTATACTTTTCCACAAATAAGAATTAGTTTGGACTTATCCGTCCAAAGGATATTACGCTTTTTTGATAGTGGCCAGTTCAAGTGGCTTTTTGCGAACTACAACCTGGCTTTGATATGTCTTTAACTATGTACTGGCTCCTTCCGTAGACTTCGTTCTTTTAAATTTTTTTCTAGAAGTCGCTGGCGAATTGGCCTCTCATTGATTCCGGAGTCAACCTCAGCTTTTATATCCAAAGAGGAGGCCAAAGGATTAGCTTTGCTCGAGCGTACCATGCGTCGGTCCTCTGTAATTCTGGTTTTGAGAGTCCTGTCTCGTTTTTTTTTGGCTTCGGATCATTATTTCTCGAAAGAAAATTTCAACAGAGCTTGTAAATATTTTTACTATATAAAAATAATTGGGTTTTCCTTCCTGACGCTATAACTTCAGACCGCACAAACCGATTTCGGTTTTGCATTCGTTGGAAAGGTCTCAGGGTCTCGGGCTCCGTGAGGTTTATAGCAAACAAAGATCAGGAAAAATTTCAAAAGGAAAGCGGGAAAATTATTTTGTATACATACAGCGCCATCTCTGATACATAGCATGTACTACAAACCAATATTCATTATATTTAAAATTTGCCCAGAGTTTCGATTTTAATTTCATAACAAGAAAGGAAGCTAACTTCGGCTCGCCGAAGTTTATATACCCTTGCAGATTGCAATTGAACAATAAAATTAAAAACGAAATTCTAAAATATTAATAATTGGCCGAATCTCAAATTTGATGAAAATATGTTAATATGTTGTGATTTTTATACCCTGTACCAAAGGTACAAAGGTATTATAATTTTGTGCGATATTCTGTAACAGGCAGAAGGAGGCGTGGCAGACCCCCAAAAGTTACCTAATTATTAGTCAGGACCACTAAAGGAGTCGATATAGCCATGTCCGTCTGTCCGTCCGTCCGTCCGTCTGTCTGTCCGTCTGTCTGTATGAACGCCTAGATCTCGGAGACTATAAGAGCTAGAGACACCAAACTTCGGATTTAGACTTCTTATATCTGCACGCAGATCAAGTTTGTTTTTAATTTTTGCTGCTCCCCCTTTTTGGGGAGCTATTCGAAAAAAACGTATATCTCCTAAATTTATAAAGTTACGTAGACAATTTTCAAATCTAATGTATTTTATCAAAATACACAGATTGCCTAAATTTCATTACGATCGTGCCATTAATAGCGGAGATATAGGCTTTTTACTTTATACATATTATACATATATATTTTAATTTACAGGGAAAAAAAAAAAAAAAAAAATTATTTCCAAAAAATATAAAAACTTTGACTTTGCAATTACTCTAACGTACGTTCTAATAATAGCATACACACAATGAAACAACGAAGAGCTATTTTTAGAACGTACGTTAGAGTAATTGCAAAGTCAAAGTTTTTATATTTTTTGGAAATAATTTTTTTTTTATTTTTCCCTGTAAATTAAAATATTTACAGTGTTTAATTGCATCTGCAATGACCTCCAGGTGGTGTCCCTGGATACCGATTTGAATATAATCGGTAACGAAATCGAGCGGTGCGTTGTAATGGTTCAGGGTATTCTACTGTCGGGACACCCGACTGTATGTCCATCTTGTTTATATTATTTTTCTGATTTTTCCTATGGGAACTATAGGTTATAGTCGTCCGATGTTCATGAAATTAAAAAAATTCTGGAATTATATTAAGTAACTAAATCTCAAGTTTGATGAAAATATGTTAAGAAACATCGAAGTTATGATTTTTTCTATTATTTTCCTGATTGTTCCTATGGCAGCTATAGCATATAGTCGTCCGATTTTCATGAAATTTAAATCGAAATTCTGGAATAATGATTAAAGGGCAAATATTAAAATTGATGAAAATATATTGAAAACTAACAAAGTTATAATTTTTTTCGAAAAATTTACCGATCGTTCCTATGGCAGCTATATGATATAGTCGTCCGATCGGGCCCGTTCCGACATATGTATGAGTGAGAGTATATAGAAGACTAACTGCAAAGTTTCATTCAGATAGCTTTAAAACTAAGGGACTAGTTTGCGTAGAAACGGACAGACAGACGGACAGAAGGACAGACGGGCAGACGGACATGGCTAGATCGACTCGGCTGATGCTGATCAAGAATATATACATTTTATAGGGTCGGAGATGTCTCCTTCACTGCGTTGCAAACTTCTGACTGAAATTATAATACACTGCAAGGGTATAACTAGGGGACCCGACGAACTTTGTTTCGCCCCTAATTGATGCTTTATTAAACCCCAGAGTGATAATTAATCGCAGATAATTAAAATGTATTATTTTTTTTTTAGCTGAATCGGTTAACGTTTCTTGTAACATAAAAAATTTATAAGATATTTCCAGTGTAGATAAAAAAAATTATGGAAGGCAAGAAGATATCCAACTTAACATAAAACGTTATAAAAATAACAAAACATCAAACAATAAAATTTTTTTCTTAAAATATTTGTTATTTATTATTCTAATGCTATACAAAGATCAATTTTTTTTTGTTTGTCCATCTTTAGATAACACAAACCAACTGGATGGTTTACTAGAGAGCACTAGAGAGCATAAGAAATTAAAGGAAAATTAATAACTCCGCTACTTCTCGATATTTTTTTTTATATCATATTTGAGATTTAGCCACCAATTAATTTTTCAGAATTTCGATTTTAATTTCATAAAAATCGGATAACTGTATCCTATATCTGTCATAGGAACAATAGGGGAAATAATAGATAGGGGAAATAATAGATAATAGATTTAGTTACTTAATATTATTCTAGAATTTAGTTTAAAATTTCATGAAAATCGGACGACTATATCCTATAGCTGTCATAGGAACAATCAGGAAAATAATAAAAAAATCAACTACACAGCTTCTTAACATATTTTCATCAAATTTGAGATTTGGACACTTAATATTCTTTCAGAATTTTAGTTTTAATTTCATGAAAATCGGCCGACTATATCTTATAGCTGCCATAGGAACAATCAGGGAAATAATAGAAAAAATCCTAACTTCGCTGTTTCTCAAAATATTTTCATCAAATTTAAAATTTGGCCACTTAATATTATTTGATAATCTTAGTTTGAATTTCATGAAAATCAGACGACTATATCCTATAGCTCCCATAGGAACAATCAGGGTAATAATAAAAAATTCATAGTTTTGCTATTCCTCAAAATATTTTAATCAAATGGGATTTGGTCCCTTATTATTATTTCAGAATTTTGATTTTAATTTTATAGTTCAATTGCAATCTGCAAGGGTATATAAACTTCGGGGAGCCGAAGTTAGCTTCCTTTCTTGTTTTTATATATTTTTCCCTCCATTCTAAGCAAAATAAACTCTTCCCTTTTTCTCTTGGAGTAGAGAGGTCCTGTACCCACTAAAATGATTTTTTTTGGGTAGTAATTGTTTATTGTATAAACTATATAAACGAATTTAATAAAATTCATTTTTTATAAAATTACAAAAAATGTCGACACTTTTGGCGAAGCAAAATAAAAAAGTGCTATTTCAGTTAACATGTATGTAAAAATATCTGGAAAGCACAAAAATTGAGCAAATCGTATGGAACTTTGGCTTGTTTCTTATCTTTATGTTCAATTTTACATAAACAATATAAAATAGATTACCTAACAAAAGGGAATATGAAAAAAAAAAACGTTATCTAGTTGTTCTCCAGTCGCACTGCTAATTCAGTGAACACCGTATATCCATTGTTTAAAATGATTGCGGCCAGGTAACAGCTTGGGAGCAAAACAGTTATGCTGTGTAAATCAGTATCTAAATCCTAGATGGGCAAGTCCATCTGGGCTCTTCGTGCTCTTGCTGCTCTTGCTGCTCCCTCCGTTATTCGTAAATTTTGGCGCCTGCAAGACGCACAAGTAGATCCCGTCGTGTGCTCAGCGAGGCGTGAAGATTTACAAAAATTTGCAACAACAAAAACTAAGCGTTGGGCCTCGCATAGCAACTCAAAACAAAAACAATTTTAAAGGGAATTGGGCAGTTGTCGTCGACTTCTGCACAGCCTTAGTCATTTTCTGAAGTCAGTCATGAGTGCACGTGCAAAATGGATAAAGGAATTGAAAGCACTGAAACTGTTTTTGACAGTGTACTCCTTTCGCTCGCACATTCTGTCTGGCTCGTGGCGGAACCTGTGATTTTAAAGCAAAAAGAGTAAAAATCATGAATAATATTTATTTTTTAATTTATTTATTTTGATCAAAAATATTTTTATTTATAATTTTTATTTTTTTTTTCAATCAAGTCTGACGATTATTTGTGATGACAAAAGAAAAATATCTTAAAATAACTTTTTAAATTATTACTTATGATAATAACGGTCTCTGCTTAAAATTGTATCTTTATAATTTTTTTAATAAAATTAATAATTTTTTTTATAAAATGTATAATTTAAAAAAAAAAAAAAAATTATGAACGCGGAACAAATGTAAAGATATAATTTTTAATGGAGCAGTGCTTAGCATTGAGGCAATAAGTGTGTTAAAATAAGGCCCTATTTTTATACCCTTGAAGGGTATTATAATTTCAGTCAGAAGTTTCCAACGCAGAGAAAGAGACATTTCCGACCCTATAGATCAACAACCGAGTCGATCTAGCCATGTCCGTCCGTCTGTCCGATTATACGCAAACTAGTCCCTCAGTTTTGGAGCCTTATTACTGCAAGGGTTTATAGACTTCGGTTAGGCGAAGTTAGTTTCCTTTCTGGTCTTGCTTAAACCTAATTTTAAAAATAATATAATTTTGTTTCTTTCGTTTAAGCTGAACCGTTGCCACTAATGGATCTGTGCCGAAGAACAATTCGACAAAAAATAGGTCGCGCGAATTTGGAGGAACGTATACAACAGCTTCAGCTTCCACAATCGATGAAAACCTATTTGTTGTATAAAAATCGGAGATAATACTTTGAGTAGGATAAATATATCTATTTTTATTTTTGCTGTATGTGATGAAAGCAGTAAAAAGGAAATGTGTTAGCTTAAAATAGTCTTAGATCAATGTTAGTTTGACATCCCTCTCTAACGTAAAAACATAAAATTAGTTTTAAAGGAATATTGTGTATTAAGATGCATGAAAAAACAATATATATATATATATATATATATAGTATGGCATCTCATTTTGCATTAAATTAGTTGCAGAATTGTTTTTTTCTCAAACAATACGAAATGAAAAAACACTCATCTCGTGGAATATGTAAAAAACCACATTTGTAAAATAAATTGAGAACTAAATGCTAAAACGACACTTGTTTTAGTTAATATACAAGTATATTTGGTATTGATAAGCTTTATCATTAAAATGCTCGAAAATGTGTGATTGGATTACATTAGGTTTTTTGCGCAACTTGAGAAAATTATGGTAGTTAATTGGAATATAATGTATGAAACAGAATATTTTCATATTTCTCCAAATTGTGTGTATAAAAAAAACCCAAAAATCTGAATATGTTGCGTAAAATTTGTAGTAAAAATCAAGCTCGCGCTAAAATATTTAAGGAATAAAATAACTCCTGTCTTATGAATTCCTAATTCAATCGCATGACGAACTTTTAAACATTATAAATATGCGAGCTCATTTTTAACATATGTACTTATAAAGCATTTAAGATTGTCTTCTAAGTTAATTATAATACTTTACGACATTTAATAAAAAGACTTATTGTAACATACACAATCAGGCCTATTTCAAAGGTGGTGGCTTTAAGCAGATGTAACAAAAGATAATTTAAAAGCCCTAAAACTTTCGTAGCGTCATACGTATGTATACAAGGTGCGTTCCAAAGTAAACAGGACTTTTTCAATGTAGCATCCCCTGATGGCGCCATCTATATGTCGACTGGTGCGTTAGAATCTGCTATCTTTATCGATTGTCCAGTGAGAATTTCAAAACATTTCATCGATTGGAACTGAAGTTATTGCGTTCTAAGTATCAGTATGTTTGTGTTATCGGTGCAAAAATGACATAATGCAACTGGAGAAACAGACCAAAATTTGTTGGGCCATAAACCTAACCTAAAATCGAATCTCAATATCTAAAAATCCTGACGTTCTAGGTAAATTCTGATACCGGATTTGGATTTTACGCACCAAATTTCTTCGGAAATGAATTAGATTTTTACAAGAACTCGCATTACTCCGATATTTGTAGACCTGTGCGTGGCGAATTTTACCTTCAAGAAAAAAGAAACGGCGTTAGTAAATTGTTGATAACCCACACATTTGCAGGTTTCTGCAGCTAATTTAAAAACATTTTACAACTTAAAAGTAAGACGAACACATACATACCAAATTCTGGATTTTCTTGGAACAACTAAAAGTTTAACTAAATATAAAATAAACTTTCACAAAAATTCACGAAAAATGAATTTAATGAAATTAGTTTTATGGAAAAACTTTGACAGGAAAGTTAACTATTACTATCTCGATTTAAAGTATGTGACGATTCGTCAATGCTCGGATGGCTCAGGGATGACCAGAGGTCGTCTCAGAAATTTATAGGCCTTTAAGGTCCACAAATATCGAGAATAGTTGAGAGGCCTTTAAGGTCTACAAATATCGAGATTAGTTTAGAGGCCTTTAAGGTCTACAAATATCGAGAATAGTTGAGAGGCCTTTAAGGTCTACAAATATCGAGAATAGTCTAGAGGCTTTTAAGGTCTACAAATATCGAGAATAGATTAGAGGCCTTTAAGGTCTACAAATATCGAAAATCGTTTAGAGGCCTTTAACGTCTACAAATATCGAGAATAGATTAGAGGCCTTTAAGGTGTACAAATATCGAAAATCGTTTAGAGGCCTTTAACGTCTACAAAGATCGAGAATAGATTAGAGGCCTTTAAGGTCTACAAATTAGTGAGAACAGTTAGAGGCCGTTAAGGTCTACCAATTAGTCTCAGACGGGGCTCCGTCTAGTAATACGCTTACGGGTTTACCTTGCCGGGGCTCCTTCCTGGTCCTCTGCTGGGAGGTCTGCTTCGCTCGGCGGCGATTACTAACTCCCGGTCCAAGGGCTGAGCTCTGCTTTATATAGCGAACGTGCGGGCTTCAGTGTGGCTGCCTCCTTTTCCCGACTCTGGCGTTATCAGTGTGCCCGCTCGCCCGCTTCGCATGGGCGCGCGCGCCCTGGTATTTTAAATTCAAACATTATTCCATCTGTTTTCTTGTGTCTTATTCCTATTTATTCTTAACAATGAACTTAAGGCTACGGCTATATATGTTGTCTGTGGTTATTTATATTTATGTATTGTGCGCCTCGGGCGTCACTTTCCGTGGTCCGTGCCTTTCAATTCTGACCGTGTTCGCTCGAGAGAACGTTACCCTCCACGTGTTTCCGCCATCCTTTATCAGGCAAGCTTGCTGCTTCCCAAACCTCTTGCCAGTCTGCGTATAATCTCCGCCATGGCCTCTGCTGATATGTTGGCCGCTTCCGGGATTGCCCATATCCAGCTGCCGCTCGACTCTTCGTTCAGGTCCAATACATCCCGGTCGGGCGACTGCTCTCCTGTTCCTGATTGGCGTGCCCTCTCTGCTTGCGGTCTTGTGCTTGCTTGTGCGAGGTGTCTCCTGAGCCGATCGTTTGCGTGGCTGGTCACGTGGCTGCTCGCGCGGTCCCGCTGCTTCTTGCGCGGATCGTTGTTGCTGCTGCTCCCCCGCTGGTGCCTGTGGGCGAGGTTGCTGCTCCCGTACCGCCTGCTTGCGTGGCTGGTCACGTGGCTGCTCGCGCGGCCCCGCTGCTTCCTGTGCGGATCGTTGTTGCTGCTGCTCCCCCGCTGGTGCCTGTGGGCGAGGTTGCTGCTCCCGTACCGCCTGCTTNTTTTCTTTTTTGTTTTTTTGTTTTTTTTTTTTTTTTAATTTTAGTTACGTGGCTGCTCGCGCGGTCCCGCTGCTTCTTGTGCGGATCGTTGTTGCTGCTGCTCCCCCGCTGGTGCCTGTGGGCGAGGTTGCTGCTCCCGTACCGTCTGCTTGCGTGGCTGGTCACGTGGCTGCTCGCGCGGTCCCGCTGCTTCTTGCGCGGATCGTTGTTGCTGCTGCTCCCCCGCTGGTGCCTGTTTTGGTCGCATGCCCTGCCGCGGCGACTCCCTCGACTGCTGTTGGCGTACGCGTGGTGGTTCTGCTGTCGACCGCTGCTCTTCTAGCGGCGTGGTTCGTTGCGTTCCTTCTCCTTGCCTCTGTAGGCGTACCTGCTCCCCCTGCTGTATTACAGCTACTCGGTGCGTGGTTCGTGGTCCCGGAGCAGGTGCCTCTGTGTCCGCGCTTGTTACGTTCTCCCGCGGCGTGTGCGCCACCCGTTTACGTCCTCCCGCCGTTTTTGAGCATGTTTGTTTGGCCGGTGGGGTTGGGGCGCTCTCTTTCTGTCCTTGCGTTCCCATCTTCCCCGGCAATGTCCGTTTTCTCGTCCCTCCTGGCATTGCAGTCGCCTCCACCAATTGCGCCCCGTTCCTTGCGGCCTCCATTTTCGCGTAATCCTCCCGAAACTTTCGTATGCTGTTCTGCAGCCTTTGCATGTTGACTCCTATAATGAGATTGTTGTTGTCTCTTTTAGTCTTATTGTCAGTATTGGTGTTTAGTATTGTAAGATTTTTTAATGTTATGTCATGTGTGTTGGTTACAATTTGTTACTATTGTTACTATTTGTTACTATTTGTGCATTGTTATCGATTTTTAATGTTTCAGGGTTGGTTAATGTTAGGTTATGTGGGTAGTTTTTTTAATGCTTCGCATGGTTTAGTGTCTCCGATATACACTCGTTTTGTTTTTCGTGTTTTCGTGTTTCGTACTTGTATGATCACGGGTGAAGTAAAATTTACTACCTTCCATGGGCCGTCGTACTTTGGAGCTAGCTTTGCATTGAACTTGTCCATCGCCTTTGATAAGGGGTGGGTCTTGCACCATATTAAATCTCCGATCGCTGGTTTTCAATCCCTTTTTCGGAGGTCACAGTGGTGTCCTTGTCTTTCTGCAGCTTCTTCCATATGGGTTGTTGCTTCTTCCCGCATTTTTTTTAATCTCTCCCATCTTGACCTTATTTTTTCTTCCTTCATTCCTGAACCATCTGTTACTTCGTCAAATAACGCGTGCGGCAATCTTAGTTCTTTTCCGAACACGAGCTGTGCTGGGCTATATTTCATTGATTCCGACGAGCTACTGTTATACGCCAGCATCAATTCTGGAATGTTTTCATCCCACCTTGTTTGATCTTCTCCTGCCAGCTGTGCGATCATTGTTTTTACCGTTCGGTTGGTCCGCTCTGTCGGGTTCTCCTGGGGTGTGTACGGTGCCGTAAATTGCTGGCGGATCCCCCACTTTTGCATAGCCTCCAATGTCTTCCGACCCGTAAATTGTACTCCGTTGTCTGATATGAGGATTTTCGGAGTCCAAACTCTTGATACTACCCTTTCCCGGAACGTTTTAATGAATGCGTCTGCCGTTGGTTGCCTAATTGCTGCGAGTTCTACCCACTTTGAGAATTTGTCCATTATGACCACTAGCGTCGTATTCCCGTGTCTCTTTCGAGGTAGTGGCCCCACAAAGTCCACGCACATGATTTCCCAAGGTGCATCTGCTACTTTGGTCAACATTTTTCCTGCGGCCTTCTGCTGTGATACCTTATATCGTTGGCAACATTCGGATCGTTTTACGAATTTTGTTACGTCTTTTGTTAACCGTGGCCAGAAGTATCTCGTTCTTATTCTCTTTAGTGTTTTTGACACTTCTAGGTGGCCCTCTTCCGCTGTGCTATGGTTCTCGGTCAGTACTAGCTGGATTTCCTCCTCCTTAATACATTGTAATGTTGAATAATATTCACTCGCGGTCGCCAGGTACTTAGTCCATTTAATAAGTAAGACAGGTTTTTATTTGAAATTAGTTTTTATTTAAGATTTTTGGGTTTAGTCGGAGCAACCATTGTTGTCGCTCCGAACTCTTATTTATCTGTGTCTTATCGAATATGAATTTAAAGCTAAGGAAGTCTAAGTCCCTTAGCTGCGCTGCCAACAGCGGCAGCGGGGAGTTGTATATATATATTCTTAAATACATAGCTATGATCTTTTGGACTGAGCGCGGAGGTATATGCACATATGTACATACATGTGGTCCGCTCGTGTAGCATTTATGCTGACACTTGCACTCTTTGTGTGCGGGCCGATATATATATAAATGGGTGGTTCATATTTCGCCCACTTAAGGTTTATGACCGGGACTTTAAATAAACATTGCAACTAAGTGTTACAGTGTGTACCCGCTAAGTACAGTGGGTACTCAATATATGTGCCTACTACATCTCCCTCCTTTTGAAAAATAACGTAATATAGTGAAGTTATTTTATAATTATATATATATTTATATAAAAATAAATTATTTTTTTTAGTTTTAAAATTTTTGTTTTTTTTTTTGTTTTTTTTTTTGTAATTTTAGTTACCATATGTATTATGATTTTAATAGTATTTATGCTATGTATGGCCATACGCAAAATATAAAAAGAACTGAATTAGTTATGAAATAAATGGTTTTAATCTATCCTTGTGAACTACTTGTGTTTTATTTTTAATATTTGTTATAGTTATGTTATCTCTAGCTCCTATTGATTCTACCTTATAAGGACCTGTATATTTAAAGTCTAACTTATGACCAGTTTCATTTTTTAATAAAACCTGGTCTCCTATTTTTAATTCAAAGTCTAAGCTATTTTTGTCGTACCTATGTTTGTGTTTTTATTTATTAATATCTAGCATTATTCTCTTATATGCCTGCTACAATCTAAATTTAGATTCCTTAGCATAGTCGTCTATATTATATAATGGGTCTATTCTATCTATGCTATTAAAATGTTTTGGCAAATTTGAAGATTTACGAAAAACTAACTCGTATGGACAATAATCATGTGCCATAGAGGGGGTTGTATTGAAACAATATACGAAGTATTGCAGCCATGTATCCCAATCAGTTTTATCGACTGAGATATATGAGCGTATGAACTCGTTAAGTGTTCTGTGGCTTCGTTCCACTGTTCCGACGGTCTGGTGATGGTGTGCAGTTGAAGTTATGTTTTTGATATTTAAGTATTTACATAAATCTTCAATTATCGAATTTTTATATTCCGTTCCCATGTCCGTAATGAACGTCTTCATTGGACCGTACTTGAGAATAAAATTTTCGAATATAGCTTTTGCTACTGTGTTTGCACTTTTATTTTGTATTGGTATTGCTAGTCGTTTTGGTATGTTTAGTCGTTTTGGACTTTTGGCATTTTGGACATTTCCTTATCTACTCTTTTATGTTTTTAGACATATTTTTCCTGTAGTAGTGTCTCTGGACCTTGGCCAAGGTTTTTGTAATGCCTGTGTGACCTCCTTGTATTGGATCGTCATGGAATGTAGACAGTATAGCTTCTTGTTCTTTCTTATTATTTATTACGGTCACCGGGATGAGTAGCGCTACTCTTAATAATTTCAATATCTTATTGCCCATTATTTTAAAATTATCAATTGAAACTAGTTCAAAGATATTTTCCCACGGTGCCACTTTGAGTTGGCTGATTTTATTAATACCGGCCTGCTTTTCAAGCCTTTGGAAGAATTGACCTAAGTCAAAGGTTCCATTAGTATACAAATCGCTAACATCATAACTTGCTGTAATTTTCTTTCCGTGTTTGAATAAACACATTTTATTATTTACGTGCAAGGTCACTACTTTACGTACTTCATCATTATTAATGACTTCATATACGTTGGGCTTTGCAGCTTTTTCTTCAGATTGCCTAGGCAATTCTCTTTCTTTTTCTCCTGCGCAGGATTTCTGTCTACTTTGGTTTCTTGTAGTGACTTTATTTATAGTTCCAGTAATGTTTTTTAATTCTTTGATGGTTATTCTTGATAACGCATCAGCGACAAAGTTATCCTTGCCCTTCAGGTATTCTACCGTAAAATCGAATTCCTCTAATTCAAGCCTCATACGTGTTAGTTTCGAACTTGGATTTACCATTGAAAACAAATAAGTTAGTGGTCTATGGTCTGTTTTAACCGTGAAATGGTTACCATAAATATATGGTCGAAAATGTGTTATTGCCCAATGAATAGCAGCTAGTTCTTGCTCACTAGTACTCTTGTTACTTTCTCCTTTAGTAAACGATCTTGATGCGTATGCAATTGGAAGTTGGAGTCCATTATGGTTTTGAGTTAAAACCGCTCCACACGCTTGCTTACTTGCATCGGTTATTATGCAGAATTCTTTAGAGAAATCTGGATATTGTAACAAGGTTGGATTTGTTAGTGCCGTTTTAAGATGATCGAAGGCATTCTGACATTCAGATGTCCATTCGAATTTTACATCTTTTTTACATAACCTGGTTATGTGACGAGAATAATCGGCAAAATTTTTTATAAAGCGCCTATAGTAATTGCAGAATGCAACGAATCGTCTAGCGCTGTCCGCATCATGTGGGACTGGATAGTTCTTTATGACGTCATATTTTTTGTCGTCTGGCAAGATTCCTTTATCAGTGCATTTATGTCCCAAAAATGTGACTTCATGCATGAAAAATGAACATTTT
>VNJQ01003482.1:0-11714 GCA_008042515.1 Drosophila truncata | reverse complement strand
GTTGGGGTTAGGTATTAGTAGTCGCGATGGAAAATATAGAAAAGAATACGAGGAAATAAACTACTGGCGTGCTGCCTGAATGTTTGCTTGCATGCCTACCAAGTGTGTTAGGATTAAAGTTTTTAGTTTAGGAAGACTATCTACATGTGAAATTATTGAGTACAAATCATTATAACTTGCACACAGTACTCTAAAGGGTTCATGCAGTTCAAATGAGGTTCTACAATGCAATGCAAAACTAAGGGTATATAGGATCTAGTATTTCTACTCGGTACGTGGAAATTGAGCTGACCTAACAAGTCAGTACTTTCCACGTCGCCGTGAATAAGGTTATAAATAAAAGTAATGCCTAGCATAATTCTACGATTGGCTAAGGAGGGTAAGTTAATTATGAGAAGTCTACTATGATAGGAGGGTAATCTCTGTTCAGGATCCCAGTTTAAGCCGCGTAAAGCGAAAAGCAAAAAGATCTTTTGAACCGATTCAATGCGTTTACTGTGAACCCCATACTGGGGGCTCCAAACGCAAGATCCATATTATAAGATAGGACGAACTAATGAAATATATAAAGTTTTAGTAACGTATGGGTCATCGAATTCTTTCGACCACCGTTTAATAAATCCCAGCATACTCCTGGCTTTATTACCATGCACGAAATATGATCGATAAAGTCAAGTTTGGGATCCAGGCGGATGCCCGAGTCATCAACTGAGTTAATTCTTTCCAAAGAGCGGCAGGTAAGCGTGTAAGTTGCAAGCTTGGGTAAGACACGGGAGAATGTCATAAGCTTGCATTTAGAGCCATTTAAGTTAAGGAAAGCAGCGGCCCTCCAATCAGGAAATGGATCCGCTGAGGACAACCGCGCCTAGTTACGAAACGAGCAAAGGCTGATAGGAACTTTTCGGAGGTGAGATCGGATGTCGGCTCTAAATGGATAGCCTTCGTGGAAAAACACACAAATACACATACATATCCCTTCGTGAATAAACACGCCTTCCCAGTATAGTTTTTAATCTCGAACGGCTCGGCATAATCAATGCCCGTATATGTAAAAGCCCTCGAGAAGGAGACTCTGTCCTTTGGAAGATCGCCCATCAGCTGAGTTTGCAGTCCCTTCTTATAAATCGTGCAGATCTTACACGGATTCACCACCGCCTTGACCAAATTCTTGATTTTAGGAATCCAATACTTCGATCGGATCAGGCGTAAGATCAACTGACTACCGCCGTGAAGAGTAATCTGGTGGGTGAATTGGATGAGAAGGCGAGACAGTCTACAGCCGTAGGGCCAAATTATTGGATGCCGTTCATCATACTGGAGGGCACTAGAAGCTGTGACGCGACCACACGCTTTTAGGAGGCCGAGTTGGTCCGTGAACGGAAATAAGTTTGAAATTGGACTTGCTGCCGGAAGGGGCTTCTTCTCCGCCAAGTGATTCAGCTCTTGGCCGTATGCTCGACGCTGCGTAATGGAAATTAGCGCTCGTTCTGCCTCTCGGATTTCTTCACTCGTGGGTCGTGAAGTAGAGGAGATCGCGCCTTTACGACAGCGACTAAGGAAGCGCCGAACATACGCCAGGATTCGCAGTGCTTTTTCCAGCTTAGAGAAGCGTTCGAGAAATTCGTCAGAGGGAATCTGGCTGAAATGCACTTTCACCGTGCGCTGCTCGAGCTCTGTGTTCGGATGCACATCGCTTTGTGCTGGCCACAGCTCTTGAGGCCCTTGCAGCCACTCTTGCCCGTGCCACTAAAGTTGACTATCCACTAACTCGAGTAGGGACACGCCTTGACTAGCTAAATCGGCGGAATTTTGTTCGGATCGAACGTGTGCCCAGCAGTCGACTGGTACTGCCTGAGTGATCTTGGCCACTCTGTTGGTCCAGTTGCACGCAGGTTTCCGTAACCAGGCCAGAACGAATTTTAAATCGGTCCAGCAGCGTATGTCGGAACTTGGTGTGGGCATATTGGGAAGAATAGCTGTGCTGCTAACAGCACGGCCCCAGATAGCTCAAGGCGTGGAAGTGACACGGTCTTGACTGGAGTGACTCGTGTCTTGGATGTGAGGAGGTTAGAAAGGATTTTCTGACCAACCTCGACACGCACGTAGATCGCCGCTCCAAAAGCCTTTTGGGACGCATCGCAGAATCCATGATACGCCACTTTGATTTCAGGCTGAAAACAGACCCATCTCGGAACGCGGATCTGGTTGAGGTCGGAATACTCATGGAGAAACGCCTTCCACCTCTGACTCATTTCGCTGGGAAGCTTATCATCCCAGCTTAAATTTTGTAGCCAAATCTCCTGCATGAAAATTTTGGAACGTATTATAAGCGGAGCGAGCCATCCGGCGGGATAACACCTCGCGCTTTGTGAAGGAGGGCTCCACCACTATTTCTGGCGGCACAAAATAGAATTCGTTGGACTTAGCCCTCCATCGAATCCCGAGCGTTTTGGCAGTGCTTTCGGTATCGATATCGAGGAACTCGCTATGAAGGAGGTGTTCGGCTGGAATGTATTTTAGGATGCTCGTGTGGTTTGAAGTCCCTTTTCTCAAAGGGAAACCAGAAGAGCTAAGAGCTGCGTGTAGCTCTCGGATCGAACTTTGGGCCTCAGTTATGGAATTTGCCCCTGCCAGAACGTCATCGACGTACATATGTTGTTGAATAATGTAGTTGGCTTTTGGAAACGGCCCTTGGACATCCTCTGCTAGCTGCTGCAGCACTCGAACAGCTAGGAAAGGCGCACAGTTGACCCCGAAGGTAACTGTTTTCAATTCAAAGCCTCGGATATCACCCTCCTTATTTCAGAACAGGATTCTTTGATCGACCCAGATCTGGAGGTACATCTTTGTAATGTCCGCGCTGAGCACGTATTGAAAATATCGCCACTTCAGAATTTGAATGGTCGGATTGCAGTACTGGACCAGCATGAAGAATATCATTTAAGCTGGTTCCATTTGCAGATGGACTTGAAGCGTTAAATACAACGCGAAGCTTTGTCGTGGTACTGCCGGGCTTGATTACCACATGATGTGGAAGATAGTAAGCTGGAGCACTATGAGTCGATGGAACTTCGGTCATATGACCTGAATAACGTTGTCATATTGCTCTTTTAAAGGAAAGTCTCTTTTTAAACGATTCTCGTTTCGAAGAAACTGAGCTAACGTAATGGACCCTGTATTTCCTAAATCGGACCCAGAGTTTCATTTCTGTGGTGTACTTGAGTCGTGAAGGATGCGACTCTGGTTGCCTTAGTATTGGAGATCGGCCCTGTCAGTACCCACTCGAAGATGGTCTCTTGGCCTAGAAGTGAGCCACAAATATTTCTCCTAGTGAGGAACTCCTGGTTGAGGAACTTGGGAAGCCACGATGCAGAAGAGTATGATGCCTCCCCTTACACGTGAAACAGCTGTGTGTGCTCGTGCAATCACATAGCTGATGGCCTCTCGCGAAACAATTCAGGCATAGCTGCTTCTTTTTTATGTAGCCGGAACGCGCGTCGACAGACATGTGGAGAAAGCGCGGGCACAATCTAATTGGATGGTTTTCCTTCGAGCATAAGTCACACCCTTTTTGTTTGGGCAAGATTGCCCATTGTACGTGTGCGTAAGTTTTTGTGTGGCGACACGTTGTCGCTAGCAGTTTTAAAATGCACAGTAGCTGAGGAAAAGAAACGCACTCTGCTCTGCTGCATGGTCTGATCGTAGAGCGCTGACTGAATGAGAGAAACAGAGAGGGCAATAGACATTGCAGGAATTTTGAAATTGAACAGAACTCTGTGTTACTGAAGACAGTTGGGAAGCGTATATTGCAACGAACAGAACTTGCTGTGCAATTATACAAAAAAATGAGGAAACGAGGAATCTCCGACATCACAAGTGGGATCTGCTTTGCCTACTGATCGTGCCACCGATCCGTTTTTGTCAGCGTTGAAGCTGCAAAACCGCAACCTACTGGAAATCATCAAAAACATGCAGACACCAAGGGCACCGCCAACCGATGGAAAAGCGTCATATGTGACTCGTTAAAAGTTCAATTCTGACAGCGCTGGAGCGGATGCTTCCTCTTAGTGTTTAACAGTTGATCTAATTTTTGCGGATAACGAGCTCGAGGGTAGCAACCTGGTGATCGCCCTAAGCAAGGCACTAGAAGGCTGCGCATCGCAGTGGCTTTCCCAAATTTGCTATGCCGGCATCACTTGGGCGCAGTTCAAGGAGTTGTTTATACAACGCTTTGTTGGAATTGCGACTTCTGCCGCCATGCTATTGGATGTTCTGAAAGGTCGACCAAAGCCGGAGGAGGGCTTCGCTGAATGCGGTAGCTGTATCGTGACGCTACTTATGTCAAAATGGAAAGCTAAGGATTTGGAAGAAATAGCGGTATCTGTGACTCTGACTCACATGGCGCAAATAGACAACAAGTTAACGCGCTGGGTTTTTACAAACAACGTGAAAACTCGCAATGAGCTACAACAGCAGTTACACGCACACTCTTTCAAAAAGCGCAGTATAGACGACGATTCAACAGGCTCGGAGTGCAAGAAGTTCAAGTTTCCAACACCGATGAAATGCAATTACTGTGGAAAGGCTGGTCATAACTACGCCGAATGTCGTGCTCGCTTGGAGAAGGGCCACAGCAAAGGCAAAATCCACGGCGGCAGCCACATGACTGGACCGAAGGATCGGTAAAGTGTTTAGTGCTTTAAGTGTGACGAAATAGGACATCTGCTTGTCCAAAAGGCCGAACATATGAGAAGCGGGTAGACATCTGCACAGTAGCTCCACCGTCTGGAATAATAAGGGCATCCGGTGAGTCTATTCCATTTTGCTTTGATTCGGGTGCTGAATGCTCTTTAGTGAAGGAAAGCGCAGTGGATAAATTTAGGGGAAAAAGAATATATAATATTGTAAACTTTAACGGTATAAGTAATGATGCCATTTGTAGTACTCAGCAAGTATTATGTAATATAAATATTAAACAATACTGCTTTGAAATTTTATTACACGTAATTATGGATAAGTATCTAAAATACGATGTGTTGGTAGGTCGTGAAATCCTTAGCCAGGGCTTTGGAGTAACAATACACGCCGACAAATTCCAAATTTATAAAACAAAAAGGGTAGATGTTTTGACTGTAACTGATTACAAAGATATTATAAATGCTGATATTGATTTAGTCGAATCCGATAAAATGGCCTTAACAAATATCCTAAGCTGTTACTCTGATTGATTTATCGGCGTTATTCCAAAATCTCGAGTCTCGACAGGGCAGTTATTAATTAATTCAATAGATCCACTAAAGACAGTGCAACGACGTCCTTGCAGGCTAAGCGAGGAAGAAAAAAACCATGTGCGCTGTAAAATTGATAAATTATTGAAAGCAAATATTATTCGTCCAAGTTACTCACCCTTCGCCAGCCCTATGATGTTGGTAACGAAGAAAAACGGCACTGATCGTCTTTGTGTGGACTATAGGATATTAAATGAGAATACCGCTGCTGATAGGTATCCGTTGCCTCTTATCGTAGACCAGATTGCCAGGCTTCGCGGTGCCAAATATTTCTCGTGCTTAGATATGGCCAGTGGTTTCAATTCAATAGAACGAACCGCGTTTGTAACGCCAGAAGGGCAGTACGAGTTTTTGACCATGCCTTTTGGCTTGAAAAATGCAACTTCTGTGTTTCAGAGGGTCAAAATAAGAGAATTAGGAACTCTAGCAGACACATATGCTATTGTTTATATTGATGATGTGTTGGTTGCGTACTGCTGCGTACTGTACTAGAAACATTATGTAATGCCGGATTTTCATTTAATGTAACTAAGTGTTCCTTTCTTAAAACTTGTATAGAGTTTCTGGGGTTCGAAATAAGCAACTGGGAGATTAGGACAAACGCACGTAAGATAAAAGCATTGGTTGATTTACCGCCTCCACAATCTGTGTCGCAGTTACGACAATTTATTGGATTGGCTTCATATTTGAAACAGTTCGTTCCAAAATTTTCGGAGACGCTTAAGTTTTTGTATCAACTAACTTCAAAGAAAATTGCTACCATTGCTTGGCAACAAGACCACGAGCAAATACGAGTTAAGATCATATCTGTGTTGACACAGGCACCCGTTTTGATCATATTCGACCCGCAATACGCAATAGAGTTGCACACTGACGCCAGTTCAATTGGCTATGGAGCTATACTATTGCACAAAATTGATAACAAACCCCACGTCGTTGAGTATTTTAGGAAATGCACGTCCCCTGCCGAGTCGAAATATCATTCTTATAAATTAGAGACGCTAGCGGTAGTTAACGGTATCCGACATTTCCGCCATTACTTGCAGGGACGTAAATTTGTCGTATATACAGACTGCAATTCTTTGAAGGCTAGTCGCACAAAACTCGACATAACGCCAAGGGTACATAGGTGGTGGGCATTTTTGCAATCGTTCGACTTCGACTTAGAGTACAGGAAGGGTGAACGAATGGCGCACGTAGATTGTCTATCTCGGAATCCAGTGCCTGAGAAAAATAATGATCAAATTAAAATACCTGAGGAAAATAGTGGTCAGAATAAAATACCTGAGAAACAAATAAATGGTTAATTTCGGAGCAACAGCGTGATAGTGAGATTTTAGAAATATCAACTAAATTAAGAAATAATGAATTACCAGATAATTTAGATAAAACTTATGAATTACGTAAATGTATTTTGCATAGAAAAATAATAAATGTCGTTTGAAAACATGTCAAAATATGTGCATCGGTTCGTAGAAAACTGTATCACTTGTAAATTATCAAAGCCACCCGTAGGTAAAGTGCATGCAGAGTTACATTCTATTCCCAAGATAGATATACCGTGGCACACGGTACATATTGACATAACAGGAAAATTGAGTGGTAAAAACGACTTAAAAGAATACCTTATTGTCTTAATAGACGCATTTACAAAATTTGTTTATTTTTACCACACATTGAAAATAGATACGGATAGTTGTGTTAAGGCCGTAAGATCAGTCGTTTCTTTATTTGGTTTGCCTTCCCGAATTATAGCGGATCAAGGTCGTTGTTTTGCAAGTTCCGATTTTCGTGAGTTTTCTTCCTCTCACAAAATTAATTTACATTTAATTGCCACCGGTGCGAGCAGGGCCAATGGTAAGGTCGAGCGAGTAATGAGTACACTCAAAAGTATGTTGACGGCTGTGGAAACCGATCAGAGATCGTGGCAGGATGCGTTGGCCGAGGTGCAATTGGCAATGAATTGTACGGCGAATAGAGTAACTAAGTATAGCCCATTAGAATTGTTGATTGGTAAGGAAGCTAGACCTTTTGGCTTACTACCAATAGAAGAACAAGTTGATGACAAAATAGACAGAGAAAAACTAAGAAAACAAGCAAAACAAAATATATGATAAGCGCAGGTTTGATAGTAGTAAGGCGAAAATTTTTAAACATAGTTTAGGCGATCACGTATTATAAATTAACTACACAAATGTTAAAAGGTGTTAAAGGAACTACACTAAAGTTATATTGTAAGATGTGTTAAAGGAATTACAAAATTGTTAAAATATGCCAAAGGAAATGCACAAATGTTTTATTTTACAAAAGAGAATAATATTATTAAAGAATAACTACATGAAATAAAAATATCTGTTTAAAAATAAAGAAATGTTTAAAGTGAAATTGAGTCTCGTGGTATTAAAAACTAAACACACGAAGACGTGTGAGTTGTCAGTAAGGCCGTGTCGTAGAATGGCAAGTTTGCCCATTGTACGTGTGCGTAAGTTTTTGTGTGGCGACACGTTGTCGCTAACAGTTTTAAAATGCACAGTAGCTGAGGAATGGTCTGCTGAGCATGGTCTGCTAAGCAAAGCACTAGAAGGCTGCGCATCACAGTGGCTTTCCCAAATTTGCTTTGCCGGTATCACTTGGGCGCAGTTCAAGGAGCTGTTTATACAACGCTATGTTGGAATTGAGACTTCTGCCGCCATGCTATTGGATGTTCTGAAAGGTCGACCAAAGCCGGAGGAGGGCTTCGCTGAATACGGTAGCCGTATCGTGACGCTACTTATGTCAAAATGGAAAGCTAAGGATTTGGAAGAAATAGCGGTATCTGTGACTCTGGCTCACATGGCGCAATTAGACAACAAGTTGACGCGCTGGGTTTTTACAAACAACGTGAAAACTCGCAATGAGCTACAACAGCAGTTACACGCACACTCTTTCAAAAAGCGCAGTATAGACGACGATTCAACAGGCTCGGAGCGCAAGAAGTTCAAGTTTCCAGGCCGAGAAGTGGGTAGACATCTGCACATTAGCTCCACCGTCTGGAATAATAAGGGCATCCGGTGAGTCTATTCCATTTTGCTTTGATTCCGGTGCTGAATGCTCTTTATTGAAGGAAAGAGCAGTGGATAAATTTAAGGGAAAAAGAATAAATAATATTGTAAAACTTAACGGTATAAGTAATGATGCCATTTGTAGTACTCAGCAAGTATTATGTAATATAAATATTGAACAATACTGCTTTGTAATTTTATTTCACGTAATTATGGATTAGAATCTGATATATGATATGTTGTGTAGTAGCGCTTGTCACGAGGCACAGAGCCCCTGGCGGCTGAATTCAAATTAGGCGCCCTATCGGATCGTGGGATCAAAAGCGCCCTCTATAGGTGGAAGTTCGGCCAAAAATGCAAGCCTGGGCTTTGTTTAAGTGCAGCTAGCTTCATGCTGCCAAGCTCCTTTCTCACCCAGATCTTAAATTGAACAAACGTGACAGTTTTTCTATAAAAGATAATCCGCCGCCTTCCAGTGATTGTGTGTGCCAGACTCTAGGTAGGTACTGGATACCTTCGTATTTCACTACAGCAAGCTAATAAAACTCCATATTTATTAGTTTTTGGCACTTTGTGCCTAGTTGAGGATCGGCTTGTCGCAGAGCCCTCTCGGCCAGCGGAGCCCCGACCGTTCTATCGGCCAGCGGAGCCCCGATTTTAGTACGGGTCAGCAGAGCCCTACCGGCCAGCGGAGCCCCAACCGTCCTATCGGCCAGCGGAGCCCCGATTTTCATACGGGTCGGCAGAGTCCTATCGACTAGCGGCGTCCCGCTTGTACACCCGGGCCAGCAGCGCCTCATCGGCCAACAACAACAACAGAGGAAAATACTCTACGTTTAAGTTGTGAATTACAACAACCAACCATTGGCCACTTGTGACCGTCCTGTCGCAACAACAACAACCAGTAACAATAACCTAAAATTCGGCGGTGGTGAACAACAACAACAAGTGAACCGCGCCTTAAGTGCACGTCTTTGAATTTTTCAACCACAATCAGTGAAAATCAGTTAACCTAATTAGAACATGTGACTCATTAAAGTAATCTCAGTATCAGAATGTGATCAAATAGCGGCATAAAGAAACAGAAAAACGCTCTTTATTTAGTTAAATATTTTTCTTTTCTTCGTTAATTATTTTTATTATTATTAGAGTTTTCGAACTAAATTTTATAAATAAGGTTAGAGTACGAATATGCTTGTTAGCCGGCGTGAATAATAAATCCAGAAGACAACGATAATTTCGGAATTCACACGGCTTAAACTGTAATCAAGCCCCTCTAAGTAAATAAGTAATCGCAGAAAAATGTAATTCTTAGTGTGGAGGAAGCTTATTCGTTTAGTTATTTTGTACATATGTAAAGCTAGAACAGAGGAGTTTTGATATTAGTCGAAATGGAGCGAAGCAAATTAAATTATAAGTAATAACTAAATAACTGACTAGTATTACCCAAACCACAGAGCACCAGGAGAAAGATCTTTCGCGGAGGGAATGATTGACACATGTAAGTAACCTCTAACCGTTCAGTATTAATTTTATTGTCTGTATTTGATATGCTTTTCCTATATTTTGATGATTAATATTGAAGATTAAATATCGGTAGTGGTATTATTGCCAGTATTCGATTAATACTTGCCCATACAGTATGGACGTGAATATGGAGAATTGAAATAACTAAATTCGAGAGTTAAACCACGCAAATATTTACTCTACGAAAAATATTGAATTAATAGGTTAAAACAAACGGAAAAAAATGAAGTTTAATGATACCTAGCTATTGTTATTATCGGATATAGTGTTGACTAGTTGTTTCGTAATATTATATATATATATCTATCCATTTTTTCTCGTTCATAAATTTTAACAATAACAGAAAAGCTGCAAGAGCGCATTAAAGGAAATTATCATTAGTTGATATATCTATTAGTTTTACCTAATTATTAATGTTACGCGAACAACTGTATGTACCAGTTTGTAGGCCAAAACCATACTTAGGTATTTTACTTTTATAATTAGTTCTAAATAAACATTATAATGAAGAGTGAGTAGACGATTTTTTTCAGGAATCATGGCAATCGGAAGTGAAGCAAGGACTTAACAGTTCGGTCTCCGAACAAGGGATCGCCCAAAATCCTTTAGGAACATCTAGCACTGGCGATCATTGGTAGGGTGGGGATATCGCTGCTCAATAACACCTGAACTGGCGCATACGGTTGTGCCGAACTCCTTTACTCAGACTATTTTCTCTCCTACCCGTGCCCCTTCTGTGTATATGTATTGACTTTCAAGACCAATGACAAACCTTATACCAGCACGTGATTTCATTTGTTATTGTATAACTCCGCGAACAACGAGCCTAGCAGAATAGTTACAAGGAACCCCCTCAACGCCCGACTAACTCTGAGCCGGACAATAAGCACGTGCTCTGCGAAATAGGTCTCCCCGAATATCCGTTCGTTTTCTCATGTACAGGATCCGTCCGAACATGTACCTAATATGCTACAATAAAAATATGGCGCCCAACGTGGGGCCAGAAGAGCGATCTGACAGGTCCCAGAAATTAAATAATTAAGTGATCAAAACATCTAGATCCTAAAATGTAGTCTTGGTTTTGAATTGAGTTTCAGAGGAAATGTATTTGGATTTACTACATTGTTTTAGTACCAGTTCCTGAAACTGTGTTGCCTAATAGTTCTGGTTGCAGGAAAGCTAAATCGACCAAACAAGGCTTTAACTCCGCTTACAGGACTAGAAGGATAATACCAGACAAGGGATCAAGGTTAACTCGACTGGATAAAGGCTACGTAGTTGTTTGGTAGCTTACCGTAGGTATACCAGTATCCCGAACTCTAGATAAACTGGAAGCCAGAATTTTACTTTTCTTTACACTCTTTGAGTCTTATTTTCCTTCCTTTTTCTATCAATCTTCCTTTACTTTCGTTAAATTCTATGTCTCCTCTGGCAGGAAAGTCATATTCGGATCGATTGTCTATATGCTCCTTTAATTATTTAGATAATGGGGATAGCAGATGAACGAGTCATAAAAAGAATATGCCGCTGATGTTCGAGATAATGGACGTGTTGGAAGATATGTCTTTTATAAGGGACCCTGAATCTAATTATACCTAAGAAGACAAATAGATCATAGAACCAAAACATCTTGGCGGATTGAAGCTTGTCTCACCAAGGGTATAGTGGATTTGAAAAATTGCGTCATCTATTTGTGGTTCATGGTCCATGTACATCTATAATAGTCTGAATCAAGTATTATGGAGGTGTAAATAATCTTGCTCATGGAAGAGTTCCATGATTCCTGAATGTTGATTATGTTAGGTTTTTTATATTGTGTTAGGACCAAATATAGGTTGATACAAATATTAGTAGCTAA
>VNJQ01003478.1:0-11135 GCA_008042515.1 Drosophila truncata | reverse complement strand
TCCTGATCAAGAATATATATACTTTATAGGGTCGGAGATGTCTCCTTCACTGCGTTGCAAACTTCTGACCGAAATTATAATACCCTGCAAGGGTATAATTATAACTGTTACGATGCCTGATTTAAACTTCAATAACAATAGTTTAATGTAATATACAATAAGTTTATTATAAAAAAAAATTTATTTCAAACAAAGAACCATTAGCCAATTAAATAGATAACTGATTTGTCTAAAATGGACACATAGAAATACAACAATAATGGATGTATTGAACAACGAGATGGATGTATTGAATGCATTAAGGGTAGTAATCCAGCAGACAAAGAAGCGGACGTGAGCGGATGGATCCGCAAAATGTCCGCAAAAGATATTAAATGCGGGCCAAACATCGGAATTTCCGCATTAGGTTCGGTAAATGCTCAAAAACGTACACCAAAACGAAGCGCAATCGGAACTATGGCGTCCCTCGTAAAAAGGGCGAAATGTAACGTACAGTGAGCGGGAAAATAGCGGATTTACTGGCTCCAAAACGGACAAGCTCCGGGAGTACTGCTCTCTCCTTGAAATCGTATGTATAAGCGTTCTCGATATTAGAGTTTGGTTATCCTCAGTTTCTAGTCCTACCGGGACGCGATAAATGTGTAAAATTGTGTTTGGGATTTATTTACGAATTATATGATTTTCTAACAATTTGTAACCTTATAATTATAGATTTTAACAAAATGTCTTTCAGGTCGAAGCTTAAGCGAAACATAGATTAGTAGTTGTCTAGTTTGGGATTAAATACATAGTTTAAAAAGGTTTAGTTTAAGAGTTAAGGAAATAATGAGGATTGAATTAATTTTTTTTATTTTTTTTTTAAGCCTAATCGACGACTATATCATATAGCTGCCATATGAATGATCGGTAAAATTTTCGAAAAAAATTATAACTTTGTCAGTTTTCAACATATAATCACCAAATATGATATTTGGCCATTTATTATTGTTTCAGAATTTCGTATTAAATTTCATGAAAATCGGACGACTATATCTTATAGCTGCCATAGGAAATATCGGGAACAGTAGGAACAATCGGCAAAATTTTTGAAAAAAAAAACTATTACTTCGCCGTTTCTCAACATATTTTCATCAATCTTTGGATTTGGCCACTTAATATTATTCCAGAATTTTGATTTAAATTTCATGAAAATCAGACGACTATATTCTATAGCTGCCATAGGAACATCAGCGAAATAATAGAAAAAATCATAACTCGGTTGTTTCTCAACATATTTTCATCAAATTTCAGATTAGATCATTTAGAGTTATCTTAGAATTTCGTTTTTAATTACATAGCTCAATTGTAATCTGCAAGGGTATATAAACTTCGGTAAGCCGAAGTTAGCTTTCTTTCTTGTTATATTTATTTTAAAGTTGATTTGCACCGGACATTTTAGAAAGCGATAATTTAAATCAAAAATGTGTCGTTATTGTTAAAATTTCCCTTGGTATTTTTTTTTCTTTGCATTTCTAAGTAAATTTAAGAAGTTAAAGTATAATGCCGGCCTCTATTCCCTTTTGTGCGACTTTTTCAATAAAAAAACAGAAAGGAAGCTCACTGTCTCTTTTTCGGCATTTTTTGGGGGCAAATGATGATTTTTTGAAACTCGGGTTAATTTAAAAATTAAGGCATTTAATGCTTTGTTTTTTAAAATATATGTCCCTAAGCAATTGGCATATATTTAGCTATAAATATTTTCAATCGCTACCTACATAACTCCTAATCTGCCTTATGATATGACTCATCGTAAGTAAAAAAAATAAGTGTTTCTGGCCCTACGAAACTGCCCGAGCGCATATGATAAGAAATCAAGAAAGGAAAAACAATCAGTACTCTGACTGGCTTTGAAAAAAGAAGCACACAGCTGGACATTACGCCACAATTTTATTTGGATTGGGTCTGGGTCAAAATTTAAATATTTACGCGCGGCAGCGCTAACCACAGAAATGTATTAGGCGTGAACTTATTTTTCGCCCAAGAACGATCGACTTCAATATAATTCAGCCTGACTGGTACTCAGCTTTGGCTTCGGTTATTCAGTCGTTAGGCTTGAGTTGGCATGTATCCGATCATTTTCTATATGTCTAGGTCTATATGTACATACATTTGTATATATTGCCAAATGCAGCGGCACCGTAGATGTCTCAGTCGATTGGTTCATTAAAAAACGTTGGTTCAAATAGTTCTCAACATGGTTCGGATCGCTTTCCCGCGTTGCGATGTTTACACAACCGCTGACGAACCCCCATTCGGGCATTCACGGCTTTCGATAGCGCTTATTATTTTTATGGCCTGATTGAGTTGATTTGAGTTGGTTTGTGAGCTGCCTTCAATTAGGGTTCGAGTTCGGTCTAATCTAACGCCAACAGTTACGCTCGTTCATACTGTTACTTATGACCCCCACTGAAATTGCCTCTTCTGCTTGACGTTTTGACCTGAGTCAATATTTATGTGTTTTCTGTTTACAGCCAATACTGTACATATGTGAATTAGTGATTAATTCTGTTGATAAACGAGCAAGCAGGGAGAAAGGAGAACATTACATTTCCTAAGGCATACGTAAGGAATTCGGTCAACAAAATGAGTAAACAGTTATTAATCTCAATATTTTCAAATGTTTTTATTAAATGGAGCTATGTACATTTACAGGTTTAAGAGTATTTAAAAGACATTAAAACCTAAAATGAAAGCATACTTCGGAAGAATATGTATTTACAAACATTAATTCATATATGTACATACATATGTAGGTATGTTGCTCGTAAAACGAAACGGTCAATATAAATAGTTGTAGTCAGAAGTTTGGAGGAATCATTAACATCGATACTATCGATTTTGGTTTTTTCGGTCGATCATTGATTTGGTTTTGAAAGAATCGATTTATCGCCTGCATCTTTTATTTAAAATATTTACTTATTTAAATACTAACGGATAGACTGGCATCTCTGAAGCCAAATGTTGTAAACAAACTAAAATTCGTAGGAAGAAATCAATGGATATAACCTCATAATTAAAAAAGAAATTTCTTAGTTTTCTTAAGTATTTCTGAAAAAATACAGCCTTATCATTTACTTATAATTTTGTTAATTATTATATTCTTGTTTCATTTCCGCAAACTCTCATTGTGTATTGTTTTCAAGGCACTGACTTGGAGCTTCAGATCTAACCATAGCTTATAGAAGTCGCCAGTAAATAATTGGGCGCTCTGCAGCTTTTCAGTCGCTATGAACGCCGGCTCCAGGCTCTGGTCAGGCTTTTAATCTTACTCCAATCCTTTGAAGTCTGCTTCACCGAATACTTTAGATTCTTCTGACAGAAATCCTGGAAGCTCACTTTATTTAATTAATTCAATTAATTATTTAATTGAATTATTTTTTTCATTTTTGTTTTGTTAGAAATTCATCTTTTATGAACTTTACATCGACACCATCGGAACATATATTTTTTCTCATTTTTAATGTATTGCACATTCACACTGATATCACCAAAATTACATCTTGTAGCAGTGTCCATCTTTATGGAAACAATTTTGTTTTTATACCCTTGCAGGGTATTATAGTTTCAGTCAGAAGTTTGCAACGCAGTGAAGGAGACATCTCCGACCCTATAAAGTATATATATTCTTGATCAGCATCAACAACCGAGTCGATCTAGCCATGTCCGTCTGTCCGTCTGTCCGTCTGTCTGTCCGTCTGTCCGTTTCTACGTAAACTAGTCCCTCAGTTTTAAAGCTATCTGAATGAAACTATGCAGTTAGTCTTCTATATATTCTCACTCGTACATATGTCGGAACAGGCCGGATCGGACGACTATATCAAATAGCTGCCATAGGAACGATCGGTAAAATTTTCGAAAAAAAATTATAACTTTGTCAGTTTTCAACACAATTCCATCAAATTTAATATTTTGCCATTAATTATTATTTTAGAATTTCGATTTTAATTTTATGAAAATCGGACGCCTATATCATATAGCTGCCATAGGAACAATCAGGAAAAAAAATCATAACTCCGCAGCTTCTTAACATATTTTCATCAAATTTGAGATTTGGCCACTTAATAATTTTTCAGAATTTTAGTTTCGATTTCATGAAAATCGGCCGACTTTATCCTATAGCTGCCATAGGAACAATCAGGGAAATAATAGAAAAAATCCTAACTCGCTGTTTCTCAAGATATTTTCATAAAATTTGAGATTTGGCCACTTAATATTATTTGAGAATCTTAGTTTGAATTTCATGAAACTCAGACGACTATATCCTATAGCTGCCATAGGAACAATCAGAGTAATAATAAAAAATTCATAGTTTCGCTATTTCTCAAAATATTTAAATCAAATTTGGGATTTGGCCTCTTATTATTATTTCAGAATTTCGATTTTAATTTTATAGATCAATTGCAATCTGCAAGGGTATATAAACTTCGGTGAGCTGAAGTTAGCTTCCTTTCTTGTTTTAATTGTATTAATTTAAAATGTACCTTAATTAACTCGAATTTCTCCTCAACGAATCCCATAATATTTCTGGATGTTACTGGTGGCATGTCTAAGCCGCGAAAGATTTGGGCAGTTAGTACCTTGAAGTCATGCGAATCAAAGACAGTTACAGAAAAGACATTATAATATATAAGATAAGTATAATTTTTTTACACACGATTTTTCTGTGCTGGCTTTTGAACTGGCTGCAGGGTCAGCTTAAAGAAGCTGGGTTCAAAAAAATTTTTTTTTTAAATTTGAAAGTTGGAATCGTTTGTCCATCGTTTGCTCATGTTTGCCCACCTTTAACTTTTTTTCCACTTCCGGTTTGGAAAATATCAAGTGATGTAATTTTACATTATTCTTCAAAATACAGATAGTTGACTTTTTTCAAATTTTTTTTGGAAATCGAAATAACATCGTTTGCCCACGTTTGCCCACCTTTTAGAATTTTGAAAAAATGTACACTTAAAAAAATATAAAGCTTAAAAAAAACAAACGTTTGCCCACCCCCTAAAACTAAAAAGATTTTATAAAAAACGATTGCCCACCTCTTAAGACTAAAAATAATCGTTTGCCCACCCTTTAGAATTTTGAAAAAATGTACACTTAAACAAATATGGACCTTTAAAAAAAATGTTTGCCCACCCCCTAAAACTAAAAAAATTTTATAAAAAACGATTGCCCACCTCTTAAAACTAAAAAATATTGATTGCCCACTCCTTAAAACTAAAAAATTTTAACAAAAAACATTTGCCCACCTCTTAAAGCTAAAAAAAATTTGATTGCCCTCCCCTTAAAACTAAATAATTTTAACAAACAACGTTTGCCCACCTCGTAAAACTAAAAATCGTTTGCCAACCCCTTAAAACTAAAAATCATTGTTTGCCCACCCCTTAAAACTAAATAAAACACATTCAATAGTAAGTTCTTTGTATTTATTTTTATATACTTCAAAAATTATTCACAAGTTATATCTTAAACTAAATATAACACATTAAAACTTAAGTCCTTTGTATTTATTAGTAATACTTTTTTTATCCTAAAAATAATTTACAAGCACTTAAACTAAACAATACAAATTAACAATAAAGTTATTTTTATTAATTTTAGCACAAAACTTCTTATAATTACTTTACAACATGAAAATAAATTAATTAATTTGTACGCGTATATATAAGAATATGAAGTGACATCTTCGTCTTAAGTGATGTAAATTTCCGCCATTGCCTGCACATATCGTTGTGAACTCCCCAAGATCCTGTTATTCTGCGACAATAGGGAATGTAGTGGCCGATCCCACCACCTGAAGCTGGAAGGAATTCTATTGCACCACTTAGAATATATGCTCTTCCTTGGATTAAAATTTCAGGTGGTAATTCCTGTAACGTTACTGTTCCTGTTGTGCCCGAATGATCAATTCGATAAAACGTGTCCATCGCAAATTCAATGTCAATAATGACATGTGGTCCAGGCTCTCTTTCAAGGCTCTGTCGACCACCGCAATCCTTGCATTTTTGTTCTGTCTTCTCAAAGGACTTATTTACAAGGGACAGCAGGACATCGTTAAAGCCGAGTTGTTCCAGATTTTCGGCACATTTACATTTTTCCAAAATTCTAAAAGATGGGGCAAACGTGGGCAAACGATGTTATTGCGATTTCCAAAAAAAAATTTGAAAAAAGTCAACTTTTTGTTGTTCGAAAAATGATGTAAAATTACATCACTTGATATTTTCCAAACCGGACGTGGAAAAAAGAGTAAAAGGTGGGCAAACATAGGAAAACGATGGACAAACGATTCCAACTTTCAAATTAAAAAAAAAAAAAATTGCGAACCCAGCTTCTTTAAGCTTCCAGGGTCTCTTAAATTTTGTTCAAAAGCCAGTAGGAGAGCACTGTAGAGCCAGCCGCTCTGTTTTACGCGTACAGCGACAGGCATCCGACTTTTTGTGTGCGCACGCATTCTCATAAAACGTAATTGTTGTTCTTGTATTGACTCATACAAGCTAGCGCATTCTATATTTAGATTTTTACGCTCTCAACTTTATGAGAGCGGATAGAGCGCGATTGTCGTTACCATCAAAAAGTATGGTTGTTCCTCATCTTAGTATTGAAATGTCATTGCCCAGCATGCAAAGTTAGGAGCGCTCGGAATTATGTGTCTGGAAAGAGATCTGCTCCGGAGCGTTTTCGGAGTAAACACATATTTTAGAGCGTTTTAGGAGCGTTTTTTTAGTAACATATTTTAGAGCGATTTCGGAGCGTTTTCTGAGCTTAAAAAATAAAGGCTCATGAAATGAACTTTTTTCTGAGCGTTTTCGGAGCTGCGGGAGGTAACAAAGATAGTAAAAATCATAAACTTATCCTCATGCTGAGCGATTTCAGAGATTCAAGAAGTTAACACAAAGTAAAGATCATAATAGCATCTTTTTCCTGTGCGTTTTGGGAGCTATTAGTAAGTAAACACAAAGTAAAGGGCTCGCTTAGAATAACGGAATGCAGATTCTTGCGAAGGGAAAATGCTAAAAAATTTTCAGTTTGCGCATGACGAAACTTGAAGTCAGACGTGTCAAAGTAAATAAAGCAGTGAAATCAAAGTTTTGTAAAATATACACATATATACAATTAAATGTTAATAAATTGAATAGTTATAAATAATAAAAATGTATGTTAGAAGATCAAGCGGAAATGAGCCTAAAAAAATAATTAATGCCTTTAGGGCTAAGCGACGCCGCTGGGAGTCTCCGCCGTTAGCTTAAATAATTCTTTCGAATTGTGTGAACAACTGGTAAACACACTAAAATCGCTCTTTATCTTGAAACTAAAACAGTCATTTGCAATTTTAATATTTTATTGGAGGCGGAATTTCTAAACTAATAATAGCTATTAAATTTGTACGAGCGATTCTTAAGAAGATATTCACAAATGAAGTTGCCACGAAGTATTCCTGGAAGGGGACTAACGCCAAAAAATGCATTCTTGGCATGACGCTAACAGCAACACTTAGAGGTGTTTATTGCATTTTAAATGCTTTTCATTCATAAATTTAATTAATATTTGTTTGTATTAAATAATAAATTAAAAATCAGAAACGAAATAATTAACAGAAAATTAATTTAATATAAAATTGACCAATTATGTTTATTGTTTAAGTTTTATGTTTACAAATTAGTGAATGAATGAATTATGTTATAAAATGAATTTTTTACAATTTAAATAATAAATATAAGAAATATACGAATAGTTAAATACGCATTTTTTCATTTAATTGTGCAAATCCAAAAGTGTACGAAAAAGGTAACTTTTTGGAGCGATTTAAAAGCCTAAAAAACGCACATAAAAGCATATTTTTCGGGTGATTTAAGTGCCTTAAAAACGCACGTAAAAGTACCTTTATGGGGTGATTTAAGTGCATGGAAAGGCTACTTTTATGTACGTTTTCTGAGGGCTTTCACTGCTTCATTCGGAGGGTGAAATCACCTATTTGGGAGTCAAAAAATGACACTTATCGGACTCTCAAATTACCCTCCTTATGACAGACCATTTTCAAGGGGAACAAGAAGGGAAGCTAACTTTGGCTTACCTAAGTTTATATACCCTTGCAGATTGCAAATGAGCTACGTAATTAAAAATGAAATTCAAAGATAACATTGATTGGTCGAATCTCAAATTTGATGAAAATATGTTGAGAAACAACCGAGTTATGGTTTTTTCTATTTTTCCGTGATGTTCCTATGGCAGCTATAGGATATAGTCGTCCGACTTTTATGAAATTTAAACCGAAATCTCAAGTTTGATGATGTTGAGAAACAGCGAAGTTATAATTTTTTTTCGAAAATTTTGACCATCCTTTCTACTGCTTCCATTTTTTTCTATGTCAGCTATAAGATATAGTCGTCCGATTTTCATGAAATTTAATACGAAACTCTGAAACAATAATAAATGGCCAAATATCAAATTTGTTGTTGTTGTTATATGTTAAAACTGACAAAGTTATAATTTTTTTCAACAATTTTTTCGATCGTTCCTTTGGCAGCTATATGGTAAAGTCGTCCGATCCGGCCCGTTCCGACTTATGTAGGAGTGAGAGCATATAGAAGACTACCTGCAAAGTTTCATTCAGATAGCTTTAAAACTGAGGGACGTGTTTGCGTATAATCGGACAGACGGACAGACGGACAGATGGACGGACAGACGGACATGGCTAGATCGGCTCGGCTGTTGATCCTGATCAAAAATATATATACTTTATAGGGTCGGAAAAGTCTCCTTCACTGCGTTGCAAAGTTCTGACTGAAATTATAATACCCTACAGAAAATGTATTTTATTTTCCTTCTATTGGTTTTCCACGCGCAAGTCCACTTTAGGCGACAATTTTCCTTTACGTTTTGTTCCCAAATGCCTCTTTAAATTTGATACGTAATTTCCAGACAACGTCTGCTTACAAATGTTGCATTCCGACTTATTATTTTCCACATGAAAAACAAAATATTCGCGCAAAGTAAGATTTCACTTTCGACCCATTTCAAATAAATCAATCACAATCAAATTACAAAGAAAAACGTCGCACATTGGGGTATTGCACACCAAATATATGTGTAAAAAAAGATTTTTTTATCATTTCCATTATACATAATTCTGATTAAAAAAAATTAGTGCAAACAACTACCAAATTTTAAGGAATATACATATGTATGTATATATACAGTGGCGTGCAAGTTTGAGTACATGATCAACAGTTTCATGTTTGAGCGCATATAAAAACTAAGCAAATAAAATAAATTAGAAAACCTTTTTTGTTTTTGAATATTAGTTTGTTGTTAACAATAAGACATAAGTTAGAAAATAATTGAAAAAGCAAAGGAATAGTAATAATTTAAAAACCAAATCAAGCGGCATGTACTCAGTTATGCGCTTATGCAAAAATACAAAATAAATTTATTGGTTAGAAATAAGATCGAGTTGCTGTGGACTGTATGATTTTTATTCCTTCCAGTTGAGAAGTCTATTTGACACTGAATGCAATTTCATCAGACGACGCCGTCGCAGCGGCATTGCCAACAAGCCAAAATCTCTATACAGGTTTTCTTTACATAAGGAATAATATATAATATAATAGAGATGGCATTATGCGCCGATTAAAGATATGATATGATATGATAAAGCTGCAACCGTTCACGAACATCCCGGCCCGCCCTGAAACACAGTTTCTGAATGGGGCAATACAGCAATTTTTGTGATCGGTCTGGTCATCTCTCCTGTCGGGGTCTTCAATTTGACTGCTCGAACGAGGTTATCCTTCCCTGGATAGGCTTCCAAAACCCGTGCGATGTGCCAAGATGCCGGTGGAATAAGTACCCATTCTATACCATCATCCGCTAGAGTGCTTGTTACAATGTCCGTGTGTGTCTGAGAAGTGAGCAATTCTTGCATCTCGTCGAGGGATCGTTTAGCTCCAATAAAGTTGGTGCCATTGTCACTGAAGATCTTACGACACTTGCCACGTAAGGATATAAAGCGCCGCAAGGCAGCCAAGAAGGTTTCCGTCGAAAGGTCGGTGGCCAGTTCCAGGTGGATGGCCGAGGTGACCATGCAAACAAATAGGCATATGTAGCCCTTGCTGATACGAGGCTTCCGAACCTTTGCATCCTTCAGAAGAATTGGTCCTGCATAGTCGCAACCAGTATACACAAATGGAAGCGCTTGTGTAATGCGAACGCTGGGTAAATTAGCCATCTGTTGCTGGGATGTGTGGTAGTGTTGACGAAAGCAAGCTAGGCAATCGTGTGTGATTTTGCGAATAAGGTTACGTGCTCCAAATATCCAGAATTTTTGCCGAACCAAAACAAAGAGTGAGGAAACGCCCGGGTGGAGGTTCACTCTGTGCTCGTGCTCCAGAATTAGCTTAGAGATCCGATGTGTTTTCGGTAGCAAAACTGGGTGTTTTGCATCCCTTGGCAACTGCGAGTGGTGAAGTCGTCCGCCTACCCTCAGCAAACTGTTTTCGTCGATAATTGGTGCTAGTTTAATCAGCTGTGATCGGTTCCTTAGGGGTTTCTTAGCGAGGAGCAACTGATACTCGTCCTTGAAACAACCTTGTGCGTGCTTTATGCAAAGAATCCTTGCCGCCTTGATCTCGTCGAATGTAAGAGCGCTAGATACCCTTTCGCGGGATGGACTTCGTGTACGTTGAATAAATCGCATTACGTAGCCGACGATGTGTACAAGCTTAAGCCAGGAAGACACACGTGCGATTAGTTCGTCAAGTGGATGAATTTGAGTTGCTTCAGCCAGTGTAATCAAACAGTTGGATTTGACTTCTCCTTGTATGCGTTTATCTGTAAGGGATAAACCGAATCGTGAATTGTTCAACTTTACCATGTATTGATCCTTGTCCCGTAACCATGGAGGCCCATTCCACCACAAGTGGAAGTCAATGAGCTCAGCAGCCATCAGTCCTCTGGACGCACAGTCAGCTGGGTTTGTTTTGGAGTCTACGTGACGCCATGCACTCCTTGGAATGATGTCACACCGAGATAGAGCCATCGTCACTTGTGACTCTGCTGTACACCACAGCAGCGTACGCCTTGGTTGATGCATCAGAAAATCCGTGGAGTTC
>VNJQ01003473.1:228679-274378 GCA_008042515.1 Drosophila truncata | reverse complement strand
GCCGGATCGGACAACTATATCATATAGCTGCTATAGGAACGATCGGTAAAACTTTCGAAAAAAAATTATAACTTTGTCTGTTTTTAACATATTTTCATCAAATTTGATATTTGGCCATAAAAAAAATTATAACTTTGTCAGTTTTCAACAAAACTCCACCAAATTTGATATTTGGCCATTAATTATTAATTTAGAATTTCGATTTTAATTTCATGAATAATTATTAATTTAGAATTTCGATTTTAATTTCATGAAAATCGGACGACTATATCCTATAGCTCTCATAGGAACAATCAGACAAAAATAAAAAAATTCATAACTTCGCTGTTTTTTAACATATTTTCATCAAATTTGAGATTTGGCCACTTAATATTCTTTCAGAATTTTAGTTTTAATTTCATGAAAATCGGCCGACTATATCCTATAGCTGCCATAGAAACAATCAGGAAAATAATAGAAAATATCCTAACTTCGCTGTTTCTCAACATATTTTCATCAAATTTGAGATTTGGCCACTTAATATTGTTTGAGAATCTTAGTTTTAATTCCATGAAAATTAGACATCTATATCCTATAGCTGCCATAGGAACAATCAGGGTAATAATAAAAAATTCAGAGTTTCGCTTTTCTCAAAATATTTTAATCAAATTTGGGAATTGACCACTTATTATTATTTCAGAATTTCGACTTTAATTTTATAGTTCAATTGCAATCTGCAAGGGTATATAAACTTCGGCGAACCGAAGTTAGCTTCCTTTCTTGTTTTTTGCTTATAATTACACTGCGAATAAATTATTTTGTACTAATATATATTCTCATAAATCTAATATTCCTTTTAAATAATTCTACAATTTATTTTCCTAGCCTAGAAAATTTTTAAAAATGATTAAACTTGTCTCATAATTATCTAAAACATTTCAGCTAATAGTAAGTTCATTTTCCTCTCAGTGCCTTCACAGATTTCCTTTTTTTCTCTGGTCCTATTGTCAAGGCCAGAAGATGATGACGACGCTGTCCGATAGGCACTCACTCCATTCCCGGTTTTGGCTATTTATGGCCGCGCTACTTAACATAAATTTTATTGCCAATGCTGTTTGCTCATTTGGGGGCTAGCCTCAGATCTCGGACCTATCTGGAGCTTACTCACCGGGACAACGGCCAGGATGGATGCTCTCATCGAATGCCCGAGCTCCTGCTGTCTATGAATTGATGAGGATTCATTTATTGTATGATTAGTTTTGCCTTTATGGAGTGTTCATTCCTCTTTTTTCTTTTTTTACTCTGCCTTGCTGAGAATATATATTATTTTCCTTTTTTTGCCGCTCCTCTTTTAATGGAACTCAGTCAGGCACATACTTACTTGTATATAGAGCCTGCTTGGCTTGCTCACTTAAATGAAATTATTATTCATCGCTGCATCGCCCTGTGTACCTACGGATACGTGTAGTTAATTGAAAATTATTTACCAGCCGGGCAAAATTTAGCCACAGGCCATGGAAGCGATACAGAAACAGGTTGACTTGCTTGACTTGGTTGGTTAACTTGGTTAACTCCCTGACTCATGGCCAGAGAATAAGGTCAGTTGCAGAGGTGCGCGGGCGGCTTCAGATGTCAATCACAGGTCCGAGTGCAGTTTGCATCGATTTACCAGGGAAATTATTGATGACCAAGGAGGAGACTCGCTCATGATGATGCCTCAAAACAAAACTAATGACTTTGATCCCCATTCCAATGCCACTAAGCAATTTCCGAAAGTTGCCAAGTCAGATGAGGCGACGAAGGAGGAGGAGTGGAGCTCCGATTAAGTGGCCCCACTGTCAAATGCAAATGTTACTGCCCATCAGGCGGCTCTCGGGATATTGGATGGGTCTGGGTCTGGCACTGGCACTGGCACTGGGATTGAGTTAGAGCTTGGGCCAGGCCATTTGGCGAAAACCTGCCGAGTCACAAATCGATGCGTAATTAATTGGCTTGAGCAAGTTTCGCATGCCGCATGCAATTAAAAATTCATATTCAAGTTCAATGTCTGGAAACTTAGACAACCGCCGCTCTCTAAGACGCTTTCAACAGAACGCCGCATGTGGTGATGAGGATAGCAAATTCACGAAACGGAGGGATGTTTATAACAGGAGTAAGGGGCCTTTTTCAGAGGAGTCACGGCACAAATTTTTGTCCATTCACCAGGGAAGCACTGAGAGAAAAAGGTGTTTAGAACGAGGAATAGCTTTAAACTAAATCAAAATAAAATATAATAATATTTCAGGAGATATTCTAGAAGTACAAAAGCAATAACTATAAATCGTCATAAGGAAATACTTTATTCTAATCATTTAAAAAATTAATATTCTTTAAGGAATCTCAGGAAGGAAAGGAAAAACTCAAGGAAAAATTGAGGTTTTAAGGTGAAATTCTTTAATATTTTCCCTCTGTGCATTTGCGTTTGCATCCTTTGGTCTTGGGGGACTTGTTTTGACCATTCCCGAGTGAGCTCTGAGGCTGGTCTTACTTAGTTGCTGTGTGTGGGCTACCCAAGGTGGATGTTGTGGGTTAAGAAGGGGTTGAGGCATCTTGAAAATATATGGTTCGTTGATTACCGCTTGCTGTGATTTTTGATTATGCAGTTTCCGTTTCGTTTTTACTGGTTTTTCCCTCAACCATTCATTCTTTCTTCGGTTTTATACATTTTTTTTTTGCTTTCATTTTTGCATATGTAATTTTGTGGCAAAGGCATTTCAAGGACTGTTAAACGCAGTGCTTTTGCAGTGCATAATTAGTTTGAAACGCTCATAACCAAGTCGGAGAGTTCTGAAGGAGGAATTTTATGGTCGGTATTTCAAAGATAATGACTAAATCAGCTCAATCTCATCAATACAAAAACAACAAAGTAAGCTAATCAGCTTCACAGCTCAAGTTCAATCAATTCAAAATGGAATCACCTTATGTTCCGAATAAATAAAGATTAACTTTATAATCTAACAATATCCGCCACCAGGCCATTCTCTTTTCTTTAATAATCCACCATGACTAAACAAAACTCGGACCTTGTCCGGCGATTAACTCCAAATAATAGACTCAATTAACCAAAGTAGACAACTCAATAGGTCGCCCAAGTCAAAGATGAACAAGATGGACATACAGTCGGGTGTCCCGACAGTAGAATACCCTGTACCCTGGACCGCTCCCCGTGAATTGAATTCGAGACAACTTACAATTACTCTTACGAACGTTCTAGAAATAGCTCTGACTTTGTTTCGCTGTATGTATGCAGGCAAAGAATGTGACCATTGCAAGTGTATTGGTGCGTGTGTTATTTGGAGCCCTTTGCCTTGGCTGCCTCTTGTATACATAATAAGTATAAAGTAAAAAGACTATATCTCCGATATTTATGGTACAATCTCAATGAAATTTAGAAAATCTGTGTATTTTGATAAAATACATCAAGGTTGTGAATATGGTTTACCTAACTTTATAAATTTAGGAGATATACGTTTTTTTCAAATAGCTCCCCAAAAAGGGGGAGCAGCAAAAATTTAAAACAAACTTGATCTGCGTGCAGATATAAGAAGTCTAAATCCCAAGTTTGGTGTATCTAGCTCTTATAGTCTCCGAGATCTAGGCGTTCATACAGACAGACGGACAGACGGACAGACGGACAGACGGACGGACGGACGGACAGACGGACATGGCTATATCGACTCCTTAAGTGGTCCTGACCAATATTTAGGTAACTTTTGGGGGTCTGCCACGCCTCCTTCTGGCTGTTACAGAATATCGCACAAAATTATAATACCTTTGTACCTTTGGTACATGGTATAAAAAAGAAAAAGAGTTGGAAAAAGAAATATCGAAATAAATAAATTACAGAAAAGAGAGAAACTCTTTTCCAGCAATGACATCATTTGGCATCAGTGTCAACCCAATTGTTTAACCCGCCTTCTCTGTATTTTCCCCCCCTCTTTTCAGAGATGGAAACCCAACCGCAACCCCATCAATTATGCTCGAAAAAGGTAGCCAAAATAAAATGAGCATTCATTTGATAGATTTTGATGTATTGCCGGCAATTTGTTAGGCCTGGGCAGAGTGCTATTCGGATACGGGAAATTACCGACACGCTGTGAGCGGATCATACAAATTAATTAAGTACCGGGGAGATCGATTCATAAAAACTTAAGGGAGTCGGGAGTTGGAGTCGGGAGTCCATGTCAAAGATCAGCTCCAAACACGATTCGGTTATTTAGGCCCAAGCTGTTCTACGTGTTGGTTTTACCTTTTTACATGGCTCATTTGTGTGTATATATATTTTTTTTTTGGGAATAATACAAATAGTACAAGCTGAGGTTGGTGTGTAATAAATAGTTTAGCTCGTGGACCGCATGTGGTGTGTCTTTAACCTTTTGTTACTTGCCTACCATGTTTTTTTTTTTTTTTTAGAGAGAGTGGGTGTGTTTTCTGGCTGGTCATTTGCATCATAAAAGCTTTGGTAGTACAATTGGCATTGGTATTAATGGCTAAAAGCGTTGGAAAATTTTGTGGAGATTTGTCAGGCATATATTTTGGTTTCTTTTAAGGCTGTTAATAATTTAATGAAAATTTGATATGCATTAACATATAAAGAAGTATTTTAAATAAGTCAATTTAATTATTTTTATATAATTTCCTTTATTTTAATATTTTGTATAATTTTATATACTGTTTTGAGTATTTATAATAGATTTCTATATTTGCCTTTCTTAGAATTTTACTGAATCACTCTATTAAAGTATTTTAAAACATTTAGAAGCCCTTCTTCAATATAGTAATGCTATCAGCTCATATGTGTCGGCATGCCAAATCAAATTGTATTTCTATATATGAATATTATGTATAATTTCTACAAATTAAGTTGCCAAACTCGACCCAATTTGATAAGCAAAGAAAACAAAAGATTTCTGTCATCATTTTATGTGTGGCAGAGCCTTAGCTGCCGCTTGTTCTATTTTTAGAACGCGAGCTATCATCGAGTAAGGGGTAGAGTGACAGAGCGGTATCTTTAATAGGGGTGCAAATTCTCGGATCTACCAAGGGGCGTCGGTGGTGTAATGGTCAGCATAGTTGCCTTCCAAGCAGTTGATCCGGGTTCGATTCCCGGCCGACGCACAATAATTTTTTTCTTTTTATTTTTCTCTTTGTGATTTAATAATATTAACGAGAATTTTTTATGCTTTTATATTTTAAATTTTTTGAATGGTAAACCTATTTATTTTAAATGCTTTTATGTTTATTTTACTTTAAATAATATGTTTGCATTTTTTGTATATTTATTTAAAACTTAGGTTGGTAAAATTAAGGGTTATGTGCGAAAAATTAGGCAAGAGAATTACCATTAACTGGTAGTACCACTCGTACCACCCTTTTAACCCCGTTTAACCCCTGGCTGCCGATGGACAAAGACAAATATTGGGCCGCAATCACTCAGCTGTGAAGATGCCGCAGAGCAAACACAAATGGGAAAACACTGAGCGCCAGGACGACACAGACACAGACACAGTGGGCAGCAAAAGGAAAACAACGGTCATCATAATACACAGACACAGCCACGGACAGACAGTTGAGGGCATAAATATGCGAATGCCAAATAAACAAAATGCGCTGCGAGCCCAATAAAATGCCAATTGAAATGCCAAAAACGTAAAGCAAAACAGCACAGCTGCAGAGAACACAACCAAATATTGCTTTTAAAATGGTTGCAAAAAACGAAAAATGTAGAAAAAAAAAAAGGAAAATAAACTGGATATTTGATATATTATAGCAGGAGATTACATTTATTTTTAAATTGTTTGTAAATTACAAATTGTAATACCTTGAGGAATTTCAAACGTTGTAAAAAATTATAACAGTTTAGAGCCTCGAAAAATGTACATAATTTAAATTTTCCGATTACTATAATTAAGGTTTTTTTGGCAATTTTATTGATTCTTTCGAATAGAGTACCTCTTAAATTATCATTTTAACTGGTTCTTATTGTAAGAAACATGATTTATTATTTTTATTTTCGCAGACCTGTGTGTTGGGCTCCCATTCAAAAGGTGGACTACATTTGCTACTATTAGCAACTATCACCATGGCAAGCAAGATGATGGTGAGAAGGCAAGCGCTCGAGCTCATCGTTTAAGATCAAATCTACAACTGAAACTTTTGAGGAAACAACTGTATATTATATTATATTATAACGAATGAATTATCTAAAGGTCAGAAGAAGAAATGTATGGAATCTCATCGCCTTAAGCTCTTAATCGATTTTATATGCAACCAATTACCGTCTAGCATCTCCCTCCTCCTTCAGATCAATCGCTGTCATCTCATTCTATTTCTACAGCCATTTAGCATCTGCTTCAATCAGCCGGCCGACCGACCAGGCCCTCTCTGCATTAATGTCTCTGTTAAATTGCCGGCTAAAACTCAACGAGCTGTGGAGTTTAATTAAAAAAAATAAGAGAGAGAGAGAGAGAGCCAAGCATACCGCCTTCCAGCTCTCATATCAATTACGCAGGCGATTAAGCCAAACAAACTGCCAACTGATTGGCGATGCATGCCACAAAGCCACAACCAAAGGACTGGAAGGAGTCTTGAGATATGCACAGAGGAAAATGTATATATTTAAAAACAGGATAACATATTTTCTGCTCGCATATGAATTATCAATTTAATGCCCTGCAAGAACTATAATTTATTTTAGATAGTTCTATTTTATTTCAGAAACTTCCACCTATTCCTTAACTATTTTAATATCTCTTCATTAATTTTTAAGAAATTCTCGGCACTGTGCATACGCGACGTTTCATTTTTGGTCCAATGGAAGTCGTGTCTTCGTTAGAAAAATGACCAGAACCCAAAGCGACGGGGTCTAGACCGCGTTACGCACACGAATTGTCAACTGGTTAAAGAAAACTGGTTAAGAAAATTGCTGCCTTGATTGCATGTGAACGCCGGCAACACGCAACACACACACCAACACCATCATCGCAAGACGGGGTTTTAGGCCAACTTGCAGCAAGCCTCCAACCGGGGCCTTAATTTGGCTTAAATGGCCAAAGAAATTGCATGGCTACCTCAACACTATGCAAATGCAAAATTTTCCTCTCTTTGGTATGGCTGCGTGTAATAATTTTCCAATTTCATGCAATTTAATTTCCGTTGTCATGCATTTTTTGTTATTTTCTGGCCTCCAAATTTCACAGACGCGATTTTCTTTGTCATGGTGGAAAGTTAATTGCATTTTGTTGTTAATATGTAATTCTTTAGCTTAACCGTAAGTTAAGAAAAGAACTGTTAACTGAAGGAGCGGAAAATTTATTTAAAAATAGTTTCAAGTCAACAGAGAGAGTTATTGGGCGAAGCTTAAAAGGCTTAAAATAAATAATATAAAAATAATAGCAATTTAAAAATTTGACACTAAATATATGTATTTTAATAAACTCTTTATATTTGAATTCAATTTTGCTTGTCAAAAAGCATTTTTATGATAAAAACTTACAAAAAGTTGTTCTTAAAATCTCCAAATATTTTTTTATTAAAAGCTTTCATGGAATTCTATTAAACCCAAGTAGCTTCAAATCATGTTAATCTTTATATCCTCGACTATAGATCGCATATATATCCTGGGCTTCTTGGCGGGATCGTAGTGCTCATGTCCCTGCGCCCAATCGTAGCCCACGGCATAGGCCAACACCAGGCCATTGTCGCTGAGCGCACACTTGGTAATGGAGTCCGAGCCCTGGGCGCTGCTCTTCATCACCCGCGAGCGCTGTTCACAGTGCCACAACTCATAGTTGCCATCGGATCCCACGGTGGCCAGGATCTTTGTATCTTGGTTCAATTTTATGTCATTTACCGCATAGACATCGTAGTAAATGCCATTACTCTGCTCTTTGCGATGGCACTCGAAGGACCATGGTGTGTGGATATGTTGCACTGGCTGCCATATCACCCGGCCGTCGCTCTTGCCCAGAAACCAGCCAATCGGCTGCTGACCAGTAAGGCCTTTGGCTATGGCCACGGCTCGCACCTGGCTGTTGGGTGTTCCAATAGCAGGACAGTCCCATTGCCGCACATTCTTTTGGCCTCCCTCGACGGAGAAGGCCAGCACTTTCTGCTCGGAACAGGCCACCACGCCCGCTGTGGGCAGAGTGTCGGCGGCATAGGCGCGACCCGGAAGATCCAGTTGAAACAAGGACTTACAGCAGCGCGGATCCCAAAACTGTAGCGATAAGGAAATTAAGAAAGTTCATAGAAACTTCCTTTGACCCACCCACCTTCACGGTTTTGTCCCAGGAGGCGGTCATCACAATTGGCGAAAGCATCGCTCTGCAGCAACGTACTCCCGCCAAATGGTCGCCAATCTTGGCCAGCGTATTTGTGGCCAGATCCAGGGCGTGCACCTTACCGGCGGTATCGCCCATGTACAGCCGGTTGCCCTCTGCATTCCAGGCCACGTCCAGGACCACAGACTCCATCGTGTGCAGGCACTGGGGAACGGCAAGTCCCGTGTCCATCTGCACTTCCCACACCCGCACAGTTTGATCCCAGCTGGCGGCGGCAAGCTTGCTGTTCGAGCCGCTCTTCACAGGAGAAAACTCCAGCGCCGAGACGGAATCACTGGGCGACCCGCACACCTCAATATCCTGTAACATGATTCTTCCAGAACTGGCCAGGAATTTACAAAAATGTCGTAATTTGCAAGACCCTTTTCTTCAGAAGAAACTGAATGCTGACAAGGGAAGACTTTGTTTGCCAGGACTACTAAAAAGTCATTTTTATAAGCCTAAAAATTCTTACTTGTATACCAACTATTAGAAATTTATTATTAGCTGATTTTTATTTATATTATTATTACTCAGGAAATATATATATGAGCTTTAATTGTTATTTATATAAAAGTAAATTAAATTATCTTATAATATTCTGTCAAATTATTTTAAAGAATTTTATGGAATTAAGAACCATTTTTGGGCCACAAGTACAAACCATTTCTGCCGAATTCCCCTGTTCCCATCATATGATATAAAAAGAAAAGCTTTTAACTTCAAATAAAACGTTCGAAATAAAATATATTTGTAATGTTTATTTAAAAAAATATATATATAAATATAGTTAAAAATTAGCTAAACAGCGCATCGAAGTTAATTATACTTCTCTTAAGGAAGTCATGAATTCAGAACGCTAAGAGAAATAAATTGCATAAATTTCTCCCTCTGACCTTTTTTAAGGGGAACTAATCAACTCAGTACTTGTTTTATTTATATTTCTTAATTTAGAATGCCACGGAGAATTCTTTCGTATTTCATATAACTACAGATCTTTCCCCAAAGGATTCAGTCGTACATTTGATCTGAAACAATGAACTTCAGCGCTTTCATTTTCACCATCGTCTTCCTTACCATGGGGATAATTGGAGCCTTACCAAGTACAGATATTTGAAAACCCAGTTATATCAACTGAATATTTAAAGGGTGATCCCTTCGGCAGAACCAATAAAATCCCGAAATGTCTTAAAATAAATTTGCATTTTTTGTGTATTTATTAAAACTTTTGTTTTAGTCATTTAGGCTTACATATGTGCGAAAAATCACCATTAAACAAGAAAGGAAGCTAACTTCGGCAAACTTCTGATTGAAATTATAATACCCTGCAAGGGTATAAATACAACACAATTCCAGCTGGTTTAAAAACTCCTCTTTGGCTCACAAGAACAAACATCCCATAGAAAATTCTCCCGTTCACATTCACAGTCACCCGCCATAAAGTGGACAATTCATGGCTCCGCGGTGGCGGCAACCACAGACACAACCCCACCACCAGGACCGCCGACAACAACTTCGTTCTCACCTTGATCCCAATCAACCTATGGTGACATCGGCCACCTTCTTGCAGCATCTCCTCGGATCGTGCGACATGGTCGCCGCATAGCGCTGAAGCTGAAGCAGGAGCTGGAGCTGGAGTCTCTCTCTTATTTTTATTTCGCATGTCGACGGCTTCATGGCCAACTAATTAGGAGGCCGCGATCCTCTTGGCCCGACGTTGTGGCAGCAGCTGCAGCATACCATATCTATCTCTATATGCGAGTTTCTATATATACATACATATATATATATGTTTATATGTATATGGCAAACGACAAATTTGTGGAAAATTGCTCATGTGGTGCACATTCTAATTCTATTAGCCAAAAGCACCGCAAGGCAATTATGAAGCTCAAGTGGACGTTGCCGGTTGCAAGTTGCAAGCTGCACAGAGAGAAAATATTGAATAAAATGTTAAATTGATTTAAATTTTGATTTTTATATATTCAAAGAAGGTTTTTCTGTATTATTTAGCGATGGATAGTACTTCTATTTAATCAATTTTAAGAATACTTAAAGTTTTCACTTTGCTGAAGTTAATTTTGCTCAATCATATCAGATTTCGCTACAATCTTTTAATCTTTATATATTTCTTAGCTAAAAATAAATATATTTATTATTTTAAGGGAGAAAATCAAATATAAGTTCATTTTTTAATGCAAAAAATGTATTTTCTTTTAAAATAAAATAGTTAGTACATCAAAAATTTGGTATATTCTATAAATAAATTTATTTCTCTGTATTTTCCATTTACTATCAGCTTGATGCCTTTAATTTCCGCACGCACAGCTTGCAAATACGTATATTCCTGGAGAGAGGCGAGCAGCTGAGGAGGCACTGAGGCGATCCCATGGCCACTGGCCACTGGGTTGAGTTACTGTCCATTTTTGTAATTTACTACCCGGAATGGCCCCTCTGGGTACCCACTGGGGGGACAACGGCTGTGTTAAAACTTTGGCTTGAAAAAGATACAACAGATAGCCTTTCTCTATAGTTAAGTCAGCTACCAGATACTCATTACCTCAAATAATACCCATCTTAAAATATTAGACCTATTTCCACAACCCCCAAAAGTATGCCGCCGATTCAAGGAATTTTAATTGCCAAAATACTATATGTAGAATCAGCAATTTCTATAAATAAACTGTGTTGTATCTGCCAAAACCTCATACTTTTCGGCCAAACTCTAGCCACAGTATGTATAAAGTTACAAAGCAAAAATTTGCATGCCATTTATATTATTATTTTCTCTCGCTTTGTTTGGAATGGAATGCCTCTACGAAAAATTAATATAAACACACATTATTTTGTGAAATATTTTAATTAAAATACTTGATTAAGGCCAGCGACAATGGAACTTTTGATGCACATTTATTAATATTTGCGCATTTTAATGCTAGTCATCAGCTTAATATTTAACTAGCTTAATGTGAAAGCCATAAACAGTTGATAAAACTATTTACATATCAACTATCACATTTCCCCACACAGACACAGGCAGAACGCAAAGGAAAATAATTAAATTGATGGAAGAAAGATTTAAGGGAGGATCAGGAATACCCTTTTTCGTAGAGATATTTATTATTCGTTTTGGTATACATTTTTGTAGAACATTATAATTAAGTTAATGGTAATATAAAATGATAAATTTGCTTATAAACAGTAAACCCTTTTTATATTTAAATAAAAATACAATCTGTTCATATTTAACTCTTTGAGAATTATTTGAGGACCTAAATTCATCCCCAAAAATCCTATCAAAGTCCTTCAATTAATTATATATTAATTTCTTCACTTAACAGCTTTATAGAGCATTAAATTCTTTACTATTTAGTAGTCTTAAAAAAAGTCTGTCAATGACGAGGAGTTCAACTCGAACTCGATGCCAAACGTGGCCTGGCCTGGTTGATTATGGCGGAAAAGATGAGCTGCGGAAAAGTGAGGGGCGTAAATAACTCTCGGCTGAAATGCAGATGATTATGATATTTGCCAACTGGCAGCAAACTTTTTTAATAAGTTTGTCAAAAGCAAAGTCTGGAGGCCTCTGCCGGAGTCTTCACTTCTTCTATTTTTATTTTCTTCGCACAGAAAACTTGTCGGCTTTTCCGCCTGTTCGTCGTTTGGCATTTGGAGTCGTTGAGCAAGTTTTTCCGCAGGCACAGACATTCGAACAGAAAACCCATTGACCTTTGACACCTACGCAACACCTACATGGCTGAAGATTTTCTTTACAAACAAATTTAAGCAATTACTCTCAAAGCAAATAAGCAATCATCATAAATATCATTTTATTTTATTTATTTATCTTGCGGCAGCTCATAAATTTCCTGGATCTTTGATATTTATAATGAAAAAACACGGCAGCTCAGTCATTAATTAGAGTTGCGAAAGATCAGTTGTGCAGATATAGTACAAGTATTTATATGTATGTAATACTATTATTTAGCTTTTGACGATTAAGTTCTCTAAGCAGCTGCTGCTGCTCAGTTTCTTATCTTTTTTAACTCTCCCTCTCTCTTTGCCTTCCTTTATCACCATCACTTACTTTCTCTCCCTCCCGCTTTTCGGTTTCTCTCAACTCTCTGGCTCTAGTGGGGTTATTTTCTCATCCAAATCAAGCGGCGTCGGTGGTGTAATGGTCAGCATAGTTGCCTTCCAAGCAGTTGATCCGGGTTCGATTCCCGGCCGACGCACAAGTAAATTTTTTATTTTTATTTTTTTACTTTTTCATATATAAATATTAATTTTTTTATATTTTCTTTAAAATGTATTATATCTTAATTAATAAATAATCAAGCTCTCAATTAACCATTTTATTTAATTTCTTTCACTGAAAACTTTGTTATACGAAAAATACAATAAATATTTTATTTAATATATTGAAAATATAATAAATAGGAAATTAATCAACAAATAACAATTTATTTTAACATCTATTAGAACTTAAACACCACCAATTAGGTTTTAATTACTCATGATTTATGTTTCCCCACCGAAAACTTGTTGACAATCAAATATTTGCATTGAAAATTTCATGATGCCAGAGCAAAGCCCTCAAGATGTAAATATTTAAGCCTGTAATTTGGTTTTCGCATTTAAAATGAACTTATATATAGTCCAGAACCCAAGGTCAATGAACGAAAGGACATGAATATACTTACTTGCCAGGACAGGCAGTAATTAGTATGCCGTTTGCGTAAGGCAAAGCGTTTTGTTTGCACTAAATTCGCCATAACAGATTTCGAGGAGAGCACTAAACACAGTCAAAAAAGAAATGTAGCAATCTTTTATTTATTTATTTATATATATTTTATTATTTATATTTATATAAAACAATTATTTGTATTAATTTATTCCCACAAATATGGTTCCAAACTTCCTTTTGGTTGCTTTGTAATCTTCATCATTATATTTAAGTCTCTTAAATTTTGTAATTGTTTTTAAGCTCATAAAATATTTCATAATATATCTTAAATAATAAATAATCTAAAAATAATATTACTCGAATTTTTTCCTTGCTTTCTGACTACTTTTTTGTCCTGTTTCCTGGCACTTCATTTGCTATTCATTTCGCCAGGCAGTGGCGTCCCTGTTCTTGACTTATGCGTATTACTGCAAATATCAATTAATGCCGAAAACGTGCGTGAAATATCCAAGTCGCAGTCCCTGACCTTGGGATTATAATCAAGACCCATGTGGAGTTCGAGATCGAGTTCGAGTTCGAGTTTGTAGTTGTGGTGGTGTGGCAGATAAGGACTCGCAGACGGCTAACATAATTGATTTGCAGCTCCGATTTATGTGTCTGCCTTGGGTCTGGCGGGGCGGGGTGAAAGGGTCAAAGTCACGCACTTAATCGGAAATTTCAACTTGCCCCTTGTATTGCCCTCGAATGTTGCCCAAGCATCTACGATTGTGGTTTCTGGGGTATGCAAAGTGTGCCTGCGAAGCTATATTTATTTGTTAAGTTCGCTTGACTTAAACAGCAATTGAAATTTAATTTAATCTAGATTTAGAACTCATTTAAAAAAAAAGAAATTCTCTTTGAACTATTAAATTAAGAAATAAAATAAATTCTGAATTGACTAGTTCCGCTTGAAATAGGGTCAGAAAAAAATTATGGAATTGATTAGTTCCTCTTAAATATTTTATTTATGGTTATCTTTAATTTTTTAATTAATGCTACATTCATTTTCTATATTTTCATCGCAATCCCATTTCTAGCTAAAAACTGGACAGACTAAATTTATGGAAATTTCTCAAGTCATCAGGAATTAAAGAATCATAACTTCTTTATGGTCTTCATTTCCGGCTGCCACATTTGACGTTTTGCATTCGAAATGCGATTGAGCGGCGGCCGAAAATCAAAAGTTTTTTTTTGGGCCAAAACACAAATTATCCATTAGACGGGACATCTGAGCGGACTCCTCCATAATGGCCACCGTTTGGTTATTATCAATTCAAGGCGATTTAAACGTTTATCGAATGACAGAACACGGCTGGTGGTCTCGGCCCCCTCCTCCATATAGATTCCCATTCTGAAGCCATATCCCCTCAATCGCTGGCAATCCCCAATCGCGGCTGTCAATGCTGTCAACATAATTAACGGAAAATGTCTGCTTCTGCCTTCGACTGGAAGCCAAAAGTCTCACAGTCATGACAAGAAGTTATGCGACGGCGATGATGATGATGATGGTGGCCCCCATGGCTGCCCAACGTTGTCCATCCGCTCCCGTTGTAATTTCCACGCATAATTACACGGAATATGTAAATGAGGGCTAAGGCGTCGCCAGAGCCATGTCCCTTGACTTTGACTTTGGCTTCCGTCTTGGAAGTTGTGCAGAGAAAAAAATCTATAATTATTTAAAATAAGTAAATATTCAAAAATAATATTAATTTACATTTAATTCATTTTTAAATCGTTAAGCAGAGCTAGTTTCGCATCAAACTGCACTAACAGATTCGATTTAGACTCCTACGACTGTCTGTATATTTTTTTAGCAATATTTTTAGTATTTTTAGTATTAGTTAGTATTTTTAGTATTAGTATTAGTATTCATTTAATAATAAATGTTTTCTTCTTTAAATTTGCAATAAATCCCATTTTAAATAATACTATAATTAAAACTTCAAAATAAATATCTTAAAAAGGTTATTTATATATTTTTTGCAAGTGTAATATTGATATTTACAGGTGCCTTGTGCGCCACCATTGTTTGGATATAAAAGGTGATTACGCGCAATTAATGCATCAATGCAATATGCTGAGGAATATATATTGAATATACCAGTGAATACTAATGATGCCGGGGCCATAAATTGCCAAGTCAGAGATGCCAAAAAGAATGGAAAAACTAATGAAAAAGAAAACAGAAAGAAACCAGAGGAAGCCAGTGAAAAATCATAGAAAAATCGGAGAAAAATTCAATGACTTGCGCTGGAGGGCAGCAAACTCTGGTCTAGTCGAGACTCTCCAGTGGATGTCATTGGCTGCAGACATTCTCCAGACAGACAGACGGAGGAGAGACGACAGCCCGCCCTGTGGCCATATCTCATTGTCATAACGGACAGTGCTGACAGTAAATAATCCATCAATAATTGCAACCAGTTCCCTGTCCCGAGTTCCCAGTTTTTCCAGCTCTCCAGCTCTTGGCCATGGCCAATGCTTTATGTCAATTGTGCTGACATTAATCATGGCAGTTTTGATTGCCCGATGTCGCGATATTCTGCTTAAAATTGCCCACCCAACAAGGGTATTGCTTTAGGCCACAGGAAAATCAGTCAGCAACTTCTCTTTGGGTGTCCAGTTGAACTGGTTTTGGGTTCGTTGGGGGATCGGCATCTCTTCCTAGATTAAAGATAGTTGTCTAAGCGAGGAGATTGGATGTGAGACTTTGTGACAGGCTGTCTACTCATGAAGATCTGATTTTTTAATATAGCTACAAATGTTTAGGATCTTTAATGAATTAAGTAGAATATTTTGAAGATGTTATATATTTTAAAGTAATTTTTATTGTGGATAAATGTAAGTTAAATCTCAAACTACTTTATAAATACTACTTTTAGCTCTCTATATTTTTGAGTATATATTTATGATTCTCCGATTTTTATCCACGATTGAGTTATACCCCCAAAAGACATCTCTTGAAGTGGCGCTCGTTTATATTTGTTTATGTTAAAAATTTGGAGTGCATGTGAAAGAAGAAGCCACTGAAGAGCCAAGAGCAGAGCCTTTTTCAGGTCAACTAATGGTGGCTTTTTGGTTAAAAGGTAAAGAGGTAATAGGGAACAGGTAACAGGTAACTGGTAACAGGTATGAGGCACCTGAGGAGCACATGCATCAGTGGCAACAAAACACACAGAGCCATATTATGTGAAGAACTTTTTACTGAGAGAGAAAAGTGGATTTCCTTTTGCGTCATTTTGCGGCATTTTGCCGTTTCTTTGGCTTGGTTTTTGCCTCCTCCTCCTACTTTTCCAGCTCCTCCTCATCGTGGCACTTTGTTTGTTTGCTTTTGGCTTTGGCGTGTTATTCACGTCTTGCTTCACACAGCAACTTAACCCATGCCACCCAAAAAACCGCTCGCCTGGCTCAAAGTGCTGCTCGTGGCTGCGTCCAGGCGCAAAAGTGTTTGTAGCCGCCAGCCAGGCAGCCAGCCAGCAAGCTTATTTAGCCGCTCAAGAGCCTTCAAGGGGGGAGGGGCGGCTTTCCAAGAGGCATATCTGGGTCAGGGTTTCCCCGCCGACTCAAAGATTGTGCCTGACATAGAAAAGTTAAGGAAAACGCACAAGTGAGGCGAAAGGAAGTGAAAGGATGTGCCTGGCGGCTGTCAATCTGTTAATTTTGGAAAGTACTTTTGTGGTTAAATGAAACAAAATCAAAGGTGGTTAAGTTAAAGGTTAAATGTATATAAAATATGATAATTTATGCAAAAAATAAGAAAAGTAATGAGAAAATATTATTAAGAATTATTTTTGTAGAATTTTAAGAGGCTAAACAGAGTTCTACCAACATTTTTATGGATTAAAAACTTAAAACAAATAAATTCACATAACATATTATAAATTTTAGACTTCTGACACTTCAATTCCCCAAATTTCTGACCGCATTTACACAGCCAAAGGCAATTCCCACTAAATTCCACAATTCGCAAATGCCAAAACTCAATCCGAACAAACCGAACAATATTCAGTGACAACCGAACTACAACGCCAGCAATCAAATCAGCCAATCAACTGTCGATTACTTAAGCCATTTTCAATCAACACGGCCAAAACCGAACCCACACGCGCAACCATATATTCGCAGATACAAACTCGGGCCTGGCACCTACCAGATACAGATACAGATACATGAGCACAGATTCGGTTGCTGATTCAGATACAGCGGCACAGCCAGCGAATTACAAATCTCAAACGCACAATAAACGCAATTACAAGAGCGTTGTGGGAATTTGGGGAGATAAAGTGATAGAGAGAGGGGGATATAGAGTGATAGAGAGGGTTATACAGGAGCGATAGAGAGGCAGATACAACAGCGAACCGCAGGCCACAATAACGTGGGCCCAAAGGAAATTGAAAGGTTGCGGCGCCAAGGATTTATGCAATTCTGGACTAAACCATCGGCTGGGCTTCATCAATCAATCAATCAATCAGCAGTCAATACATATGGCCAGCATATGATTGAAGTCAATTGTGAGAAAACAGCATTTTTGATAAGTGGAAAACGATGAGGGGAAAATATAATACCAGCGGGAGCCATCGAACTGTGGGTCCAATCAGCGTTTAAATTATTTAGCAGAGAAAACTAGGGGAGAGTGGATAGGTTGAAGCTAAGGAAAATGTTAAAGAAACAATAGAAAATAAAACAAAAATTAAATAAAATCAAAAAACTCAGTAAATGAATAAATAGTAATATATTGAAAAAGCTGTGTTTTCTTTATCAACGAATAAATTTAGCCTGATGACATTAAGATCTTCAAGTTATCCCTGAAATATCTTATATGAATCATGTTTGAGAATGACACTGTGCCAAAATATTTGCTCCGATATTCCCTTTTCAAACGTAGCTATGGGTGGCAATTGTGACAGCCCTGCCTCCATCCAATTGGCAATATTTTTCGCCCCTCGCTGACACACTCACACACACATTGGGTTCTGGACCTAAAAGTTTTGTTTTCATCAGATATGTACACGCAGGCAGGCAGGCACACACTCAGTCGGGCAAACAAACACACAAACACCCATAAATTCATACATATAGGAACAAAGTTCGATGCATAACAAATATTGTATCTTATGAGTTTGTCTGGCAGATATCTGGGCTTGTTGACAATGCATGAATAGGATAAATACTTGCAAATTGTTTGCAGTAAATAAATCAAAATGTATCTGTGGGATACGAGTATGAAATGTTTTTGAGGAGGTGTAAATGCCAAGCTTTACTTATTCATTGAGAACTGACTGCTTGGCTGGGGAAAATATCTTTTGAGACGCTTGAAAGGTTGAATTTTTGTATTTAATTTGAGTAAATAAATTTAAGAAATTAACAGACATCTGTTGGCTTTCCTAAGTCTGTTCTGGGAAAGGTTTTTTGTATAAAAACTTTTCCATTAAAGGCAATTAAAACTATAAAAACCCTTTAGTTTGTAATTTCTTTGGGATAATTTTAGTTTAATGAGTAATCTAAAAATTACCAGAAGCCCAGCTTTTCTTAGCTCGATTTAGTAATTATTGAACACTCTTGGCATGAGGTTTTCACAAAGTTGTTGCCTTCAAATGTTGGTCCTGCTGCTCCTGCTGCTAAAGTCTCCCTGCATGGTACAGAAAAAGCTATGGCGCTCTCAGCAGGATAAAAAATTATTGAAAACAAATATTAATGCGCTGGTGATCAGCACTTGGAACTACAGGGATGCCAATCTGCAGGCTTGGAGTGTCTTAAACGAGGGACCTCGTCGAACGCGTCAAGCTGTTATCCAGGGCTGCTTGGCCTGTCAGCATGAAAGATGTGGTCGCCTTTTGGCTGAAGGATCTGCTCCCGATGAGGAGGGAAATCTCTCTGTGGAGGCAGCTCTCATGGACGGCGAGACCTTGGAGTTTGGCGCCGTTGCTGGACTGGAGGGTTTCCGGCATGCCATCCTTGTGGCCGATGCTGTCCTGCGGCACACAAAGCACTCACTGATTGTGGGTAAAAATGCTGAAATATTTGCCAGATCCCTGGGCTACCAGGCGGAGGACTATCCCTCGAATCGCTACACTGACAGTGTTCTAAGTGGATGGCGCCGTCAGCACTGTCAACCGAATTTCTGGCGGGATGTTCGTCCTCCGCCAACAAATAGTTGTGGACCATACTACCCATTGCCGGAGGCTCTTCTCAACTGGAAACCCATGAGGCAGGAGTATGCCATCCAGGAGGGTCAGCACGATCATGTTGCCTTCCTGGCCCTGGACGGCGAGGGTCACTTGCATGTGGCCAGCCACTCGAGTGGAGCTCCTTTCAGAATCCCTGGACGTGTGGGAGACTCGGCGGTGCCGGGTGCCGGAATCTATGCGGATAATGAGGTGGGTGGAGCCGTGGTCAGCGGAGATGGTGATATCCTGATGCGACACCTGCCTGCTTTCCTTGCCGTAGAAGCTCTACGATCGGGTCACAATACATCGGAGGCCGCCAAGTTGGTCATCCATAGATTACTCAAGCACAACACGGAGTTTAATGGCGGCATTGTGGTGGTAAGTCGCCTGGGGTCCTATGGAGCCGCCTGTGCCGGCCTGGATGAGTTCCAGTTTGTGGTAAGCGGTGGTCATGAGTACTTAAGCATGGCCCGAGTGGAGAGGATCAAGTGCGTAGAGCGAGCGAACGAAATCATAGTGAAAGGACCCACTGGTCTCTTCCTACGCATTCCCGAGAAAATGACTGGAAATGCCTAAGGAAAGAGTTGGGAAAAGTGGAAGAAAGTTAAAGAAAGTGTACGAAATATTAAGATACAAATTGTTAAAGCAAAAATCTTTGAGGAGAACATGTAGCTTTTAGAGTAAAATTATGTAAGTAAATAAAGTATTTCTAGTAAATTATCAAAGTTATAACATTGAAGAAATCGCAGAAATTAAAGAAAATTTAGTTAAATGAATAAATCATAAAAATAAACCCTTGATTTCATTAAATAAATCACAAAATTACTTTTAAAAAATAAATAAAACTATAAGAAAACACCTGTTGCCCTTCGATATAAAATACGTTCTTGTGTTTTTCATATTTTATTGACTTTTAAGTGGATTTACTGAACAAAACCTCTCCATCTCTCGCCTGTTTCACTCTCATTTTCATTTCTGTGTCATTTTGGCCTTTTCCTTTTACCAAGGCTAAAAAGTTTGCACATTCGCGCGAGTCCTTAAGCTACCAATTTCAGTTTTCTTCCGTTTTCCTGCATTTTCATTTTACTTTATTTTGTTTTTGTGGTTATTCCCCAATTCATCTGCTTTGCATATTTCTTTGTTATGTTTGTATTATTTTCGTTTCCTTTTTTTCATGGGACAGAACCATTTCCCCAAGCCAAAAACTTATTTTTTCTGTTCCGGATTTTGTAACGTAATCTCCTCCTGTTAGTGGTGAAGGGAAATCCTTGGGAAATATATGCAAATAAGTACAGGCTGTGCTTGGTCAACCAAGGCTTGACCTTAGCCTTAAAACCAGAAGAAAATTAAAGTAAAAAATACAAATTTTTAAACCATAAATAAAAGATAGTTAAAAGTGTAGTCCATTCAATTAAAGACGCACCAATGTCGGCCATCGGCCATATCTTTGGCACTCCTCGATTGTGAGCCAGTGTGTCATAAAAATTGATTGCAATAACTCACTGATAAGTTGCCCGATAAGTCAGGGCCAAATAAATTCTCCAATGACCGCGTATTAGCCATTGAAAGGCGTTTGGGCGGAATTAAAAACCCACCCGAAATGTACGATAAGAAAACCACCGAAAAAGAATATCAATACAAATCAAAACAAATGTTAATAAATAATTCTTAATTAGCAAATATCACGGGGCAAGTCACTGAGTCACTGAGAACTATCTAAGCCAGAGATAAGACCCTTCAATGGGCAATCAAACAAAACGTATATAAATTCCGTGTGATATAAGTTTAGCACAAAAAAATAATACTAATCTATAGGGAAACATCTTGAGGGTGAGTGCTGCATTGTAATTTCCTTATCACTTTGTTGACTCTTGATTAATGTGAATTTTTCTCAAGTGTCGTGGGGTGTTTTTTCGATTTTTTCAAAATTATTTGCAGTCAAGTTTCAGTTGCGTTTGGTTGACCAAAGCCAAAGGAGGCTCTAAGGGGAAAATGCTGCTTTATTTGTTGACTTTTTTGCTGGCTTCTCAGCTTATAAGTGCAGAAGTTCAGCCAGAGATTCAGAATGCTGTGGATCCACCGAAATGTTACAGCTGCGAGGGGATTAATTGTCTGAGAACAACACGGCAGGATGTCACTATCAGTTGCACGGATAAACTGGATGTCTGTGTGACTATTTATAATGATTGTAAGTATAAAATTTAATTTAATAAATATTTATTTAATAAATTCTTTAAATTAAAGTTGCTGTCAGCGAAAGGGGTTGCTTCTCGCAGATTTCCCTGGCTGGCCAGGCCAAGTGTGCGGCCAAGGACAGTCAGTGCCAGAAATGTAGCGGCCAATTGTGCAATAATCAAGGTCGTGGGGACTTTAAATGCCTTCAATGCAGTGGCTCGGAAGTGAGTATATCTTGTCCTTTAATTATCTTTACAAATTCCCATTTATTATTATTTTATTTCTCATTTTTTAGACTTCTGCCTGTAACAAGGGCTCCTCTGCCTCCCTTACTGCCTCTCAATGTGGACTTCCCACCTCAGCCAACTCCTATTGCTATGTCAAGGTTGTCGGTTCAGCCCTGCAACGCGGCTGTGCCCTGTCAGTGAAGGAGCAAAAGTCCTGTCTGGATGATGAGAAATGTTCACTCTGCCTGCCGGAGGATTCTAGTGATTCTGCTGCCTGCAACACTTTCGATTTGGATACCAGCTCCAAGAATGGCCAAGGACAATTGGTCAGCAGTTTGGGACTGGCTTCCCTTGCCTTGATAATGCTTAAATTACTTAAATAGTTGTATTTTTATAATTTTTACAAATAAATGAAACTATTAATCACTCACTGAATATATTTATTTTAAAACTTTATCTATATTTTGTTGTTTAACATTAAGCGAGCATGTGATTGTTGCAAGAACAACACAGTTCAATCACAGGGGGAATTCTTTGACCATCAGTTTATTTTAGAGGGCACTTAAAAAATGGTGGCAAAGATACAGAGGAGGTGAGAGAAATAGGAACCTTTTTGAAAGGGTTATAAATAATTTTAAAAATATTTTTGATTGAATAATTCTCGGAACTTTCCTATAGAAAAGATTCTCCAAATCACTAAGAAACCATTCTACTTAATATTACTTTAACTACAAATCGAAGAACAGATTATAGAACAAGTTTTACAACAAATTGAAAAGAAATTTTAAGAATAAGACAGATTTACCGGACTAAAATAAGCTTCTACAACTTTTGCGATAAATTTAATGGCAAATTCTTCACCAGAAATAAGTTATAGTTCTCTCTTACCATTTGATTTAACCCTTATCTGTTTCTGTGCATATATGACTGTCCCCTGCTGTAAGTTCTACATGAAAGGTTCTCAAGTGTTTGGCCATTTCCACGAACAAACACACACACAATTGCAAACCGACGCACAACCGCACACACCCTCACTCACACACAAACAGAAACCGCACTCGAGGACTCTTCAGTGGAGCATTTGAAGTGGTTGGCGGTATAAAAGCCGATCGCATTGGCCAATTGCCCGACAGTCGAAGCCCCAAAATGAAGGCCCAAACAATTGCGAGTACGCTGCTGCCGCTGCTGGTATGCCTGGTGGTTAATGTGGCGGCCAATAAGGTGACCACCTGCCACAGCTGCGAGGGATCCAACTGCCAGCGGGTTAGTTTGGCTAAGACGCAATCCTGTGTGGATTCCTTGGACTATTGTGTGACCATCTACGATGAGGGTGAGTCAGAGATTACATTTTGATTTAATAACGTACTTAAAGAGCTCTTTAAACATGGCAGCCAAGGTTCTGTTCAAGGGTTGCTCGCTGGAAATTCCTTATCTCCTGCGTTCGAAATGCAACGATAATCGCTCCTGTTACAAATGCAATACGGATAAATGCAACAATGTAGGATCGGCCAAGTATGCCTGCATTCAGTGCGATTCCAGCAAGGTATTGTTTGTAATATTTGATAATTTATTAAAATATTTAATGTATAATTTTTGTTACACCTAAAAAAGGACTCCAATTGCGCCTCGAATGCTGCCACCTTGGAGGCCACTCGCTGTGCTGCCCCCACAGCTCCCAATTCGTATTGTTATGTCAAGTCTTCGGGTGGATCCATTGTCAGGGGATGTTCTACCACCGAAACCGATCAGCAAACCTGCCTCAATGATGCCAACTGCCTTTTGTGCTCTTCAGGGGACATCAGGAACTGCAATGCGGCCAACATTGAGGAGAGTTCCAGCGCGGGAAATCGTTTCATTCGTTTTCTGAGATAATTTTAATGTAAATTCGGAAAAATATATGCAAATTGTTAATAAAATTTGATAATAAATGAACAAATTATAAGAATCTAAAACCGAAATGGAGCCTATTTATTATTTATGTAATTTTTATGAATTTATTAAAAGAAAAATATAAATTATTTTAAGATAGAAATGACTTAATATTAGTTCAATGGTAGATTTATATAAAGAGATATATATTTAATAAATAAAGCAGTAAAATAATGAGTTCTGTATTTTATTGAGACTTTGGCTAAATAGTTCTTAAAAAGATACAGTAATTAAAACGCTTAATTTTATTCTATTAACTTTAATCAAAATATTTAAAGTCATTTTGTTGGTCTTAAAAAATAGAATGAATTGAGAAGTTAATTTATAACATTATATTACAATTATAGGTTCCCTTTTCTGTTCAAAATATAAATATTTTAGTAGCCTCTTCATTCCTAAAATATCTCAAACTCCGATAAAAACCTTTAACCTTCAGTAAAACCCCCTAAATATTATCTCTCAACGACATTCCTATTAAGCCATTGTCCAAGTAACTTGTCTAATCGCTGGAGATAACCGCTTAATGACAAAAAAAGTTCCATTAACGTTGTAAACTTGTTTTTATTTACTTGAGACTAAGGAACTACTCTGTAAGCTGCCCCGCAAGACCACAGCCACTTGAGTGCAATTGGGCTTAAGGAACCCCGCAAAGACAACAATATTGTTTATGCAATTACCGAGAGGAGAACACGAAAGGAGAATCACTTAACATGTTTGTTTACACACTTAAGACTCAGTGACTATCGATGATGGAATATCTTAGAGTGCTCTCTTGACCAGAATTTATATAAAGCGCTGGCCAGCCATTAAGTCCCTTTCAATGCTAAACTTGCCTTCTCCAAATGTCAACCATTAATATTTTTCCATTTCTGCTGGCGCTCGTATTATTTACGAGCAGCCAAGTCCTGGCAGCGGAAAAATGTATTTATTGTCGAGGAATTAATTGCCAAAGGAGTAGCTATAGTGGCGAGGAAGCATGCTCGGATCGCTTGGATACCTGTGTCAGTGTTTTTCAAGGAGGCATTATCCAGGCCCAAGGATGTTGGGAAAGTCTAGAGAATAGTTGGAGAGAAAAGTGCAGGAAAGACGGCGAGGAAACAGGAGTTGATTGTGAAATTTGTGTTTTAAATAAATGCAACAATGTGGGCTCTAACAGAGCTGGATGTCTTCAGTGTAATAGTACTGAGGTAATTATTAAATTTATTTCTTTATTATGTTTTATTCATTTTATGCTTTTTTAAGGACACTCAATGTGCTAAAGCTCCTGAATTACTGCAAGACCAAGCTTGTTCTATAGCCAGAACAGGCAGGAGTTTCTGCTATTCGAGTATCGTGGGAGATCTTGTGGAAAGAGGATGTTCCTTAACTCTTTCGGATCAAGTTAAGTGTTTGGTTGATAAGAATTGTCATTTGTGTGATCCCTTAGAGCAAAAGCACTGCAATGATCAGATTCTAGAGGAGGACGATTCGCCAACAACGGATTCAACCACAGATTCAACAACGGATTCAACAACAGACTCAACCACAAGTTCTTCTGGGTCAACAGAGTCCAGTTCTTCCACAAGTTCTTCCACAAGTTCTTCTACAAGTACCTCCACAAGCTCCCCAACAACACCAACCACATTCTCACCAACTACTCCAACAACAGCTTCTTCAAGCACTTCAACCACCACAGAGATCCCTCCAACAACTAAACCAAATTCAGCTATCAAATTGCAAATTTCCATTTTGCTGATCTTTGCTCAATTGGCACTTGGCATTTATAATCTTAATAAATAATTTCGCTTTGGTTTTTTAGTTTTTAATTCCCACGACCTTCTTCAAAACAGAAACCCTAATCTATGTACGGACTATTGTTAAACTAATTTTTATGATATGACCATAAATATGCCGCCCCTTTGCCGCCACCAAATACAATCTTTTGCGTGCTTATGTTGGTGGTTATATGTCATAGATTAAAGCCAGATAAGCTTTGGAGTATATGACGAAAATCCAAAAGACGATAAGAGAACCTATTTATATAATCATCATATTTAATGGGAATGATTGGGGAAATTGTGAAATAAGATCTACTACAAATCCAGGCTGATTTCATGCTTTATTTTGTGTTTTGATTAAGATTAAAAAAGATTATTAAATAATTGGGTTATTCCCATATCAATAATCGGAAATCTACTACGAGTAATAAATTCAAAGAATTCAATGAGTCATTTCGAAATTATAATTCTTTAGTCTGCCAAACTTTTACGAAATTCATGACATTATCCATCAAGTAACTTGGCTTAAAGTTCAATAAGCGCCCATAAAAGTAAGCAATATACGTTAAGAGATTAAGTTCTTAGGAAGGCCACTATCTGGGCTTTTCCGAGTCCCAGCAACAATATATTTGATTTACAGCCACGATCCAATAAAGGAGCCATCTAAAATGATATAGTAGTTCCGAAAGCAACTATCGATTAACTGTAACCAATAGGTTATCGATTGATCAAGCTTTAAGCGTTTTTGCCTTCGCAGATACTATAGTTTGTGGAGTGCAAAAAAAACGCAATGCAATTACCAATAGTTGGACAAACAAGGCTAAAACCCTACTCCCAATCAGCCAACATATATTCTTGCCTGTTATCGCGTCGTGTAAACGTGTGTTCAGAGCGCCTACATTTTTCGCCTGATTATGACCGGCTTATCTCTTGGCCAATAGGGTATTTTGTTGGTGACTTTTTATGTTAATTCCCCTCTATCGGTTATAAATAACAGCGCTTTATCGGCCATAGAACGAGCTATGGCAACAGTCAGAGCACAATATGGGCCCCTAATATAGAGCCAATAATCAAACAGCGCCGATAGCGACACATCAATCGATCGATCGTTCGTCCAGAACAGAATCTATAAAAGGTCTCACATTGGCCTGCTAAAAATTAGTTGCCCGAATCCATTTTTGTGGCTAATACGCGCGACAAGTCGACGGCCTGAAGTGGCCACTGGAAAGCGATCATGAAATTAATCGCAGCAGGAGTAGCCTTGCTACTTCTCGGGCTAAGCTCATCGAGTGGTAGGTGTAACCAATGAAATCAAGGATAAAGGATAATACCATGTGAAAGTGAAATTTTTGTGACAATTCTTGAGCTGAAATCATAAAGGATTATAGAAAAGGAAAAGTGAAAATATAAACTACAAATAAGCAAAAGTAAAAGTTCTTGAAAGTGAAATGACTTGAAAAGATTATATAAACTAAATTTCTAAGTGAACTTTAAAACTTTTTTCAAGCAACTAAGATTTGTATTTTAATAAAAAGTGTAATTAACATTTAATAAAAAGTGAAATCAAGCCAAGATATTACTACCATAAAGCCTTAACAATTAAATATTTATTCTTCAAATAACCTACAAATATTTTGCCATAAAACACTCCCTTATATAAAACCCAAAATTCTACCTAAAAGGAAACAATGAAATTGTAAAAATTCCCAGAACAATTAACACCTAAAAATAAATATAAATAAAATGGAGAAAGACCTATCTAATCTGTGGAAAGTATTATCTGCGCGTGTTATTCCCCCAATCGAACATCAAAAATGAAGGAAATGCATGTCCGTCAAACGATTGCCGACATTTATGAATCATATTTTTATTAACTATATAGTATAGTCGCCATACTAAAGCTTTATCTTCGCAATAAATAAAGTCCACTTCATGATGAGACATAAATGTATAACTAATAATATTGGTTACAATTTCCTGGTACAAAGTATACATTTTTTTCATAACTGCAAATTGCAAAACACTTTAAGGCACAATCAGAACTTTCGAGTGCTTGGGAAATCTAAGAAACTTGATTTATATGGATTAAGTTTAGAAAAAGATTACGAATTTGGACTTTGTTAACAGGCACGCTTTTTTTAAAAAACAACCTTGATTTTTGTGGGAATTAATTTGGAATAAAATTAAACTTACTTAAAGCTAAAAGTACACAGGTTTGTTTTACTTAAAATTAATTAAATTTAAAATATAAAGAGACCCTCCTAATTTTCGTTAAACAAAGGCTATAAATTTATTTAAAAATCTTTATAATTAATGTTTTAATAATTTTAGTTTAATGCCTTTTTTTAAGTCATAACTTTCTTTAGTTATATAATGTACTTTCCCTTTTTCCTTATTACTTTTGTGGCTGAACACGCCTTTTCGTATAGATTAAACTCCATACGATCGGCATTGAATTACCCAATGTTTTTATGGGCCCACCACAAAGCAATTATTAATTTATTAGCCAGAGATTACGAGTCGAAAAGATCGCGACAATGCGGTAACGGCAGCCAATGGACATCGATGGTCATAAATAAGGCAAAAATTGATTGTCGTGCGGTTGCCCCATAAAAAACAGTCTTTAATACGTAACTAGAGCCGCATGGTGCCATTAATTATGGGCTATAAGTCTAGGTATTATCTAGGAAGGATCAGACTTAAGTTCTTAAAGCTAATCGAGGGGATTTTCTAAGTTAAATCAAAAAAATGTTAGCTTTTGGCTTTGGAGATTAATTAGAGTGACTAAAGTCTTCAAAAAGCTGTTAGTGTGAGCTTCTTTTTTGAAAGTTGACCTTTTGTTTATCTAATTTATAAATTTTAAAACATTTCCCTAACTTTTCTTCCTTTCAGATGCCTTTGTCCACAACTGGCATTCGGGGCCCATTAATTGCTACGAGTGCTCCACCCTCGAAGAATGCTCGGCAGGAGCAGGAGCCCTGCGCAAATGCCTGAATAACGATGCCCAAAGCTGTGTGGCCATTTTCAATGCCAATGGAGCTGTGATCCAGCGTGGTTGCAGCGATAACCTGGAGGCAGACTGTACAGAAAGTGGAGACAATTGCTATCAGTGCAAGTCGCATGGCTGCAACTCCCTGAAGACCACTGAGAGTCTGCTAGAATGTGTTGTTTGCGATGCCCAAAGCGATGACAACTGTGTCTTTGACATTGAACTGGTGACCGAGAAGAGGAAATGCAATCAGCAGTGCATCACAGCCTTGTATCCCACGAACACTGAGGTGGGAGCTCCCTTGGAATTAGTGCGCAGTTGCATCGATGATCTGGATTTGGATGATCGCGAGGCCTGTGCCGATGGCACCCTGGAGAACTGTGTGGCCTGTAGTTCCGCCAGCTGTAATACCGTGGACCTGGGTGTCCGTGGTAGCTGTAATTCCTGCAAGGGAGATTGCTCTAGTCCCCAGTCCACGACCTGCCGAGCTGTGCCCTCGGGCGATAATGCCGAGAGCTGCTTTATCGAGTTTGATAATGCCGGAACCATTTATGAGATGGGCTGCCTGAGTCAGTACAATGTGAGCGATGTCACCTTGATGGAGACCAACAAGCAGCTGTGGTACTGCACCGGCGACAACTGCAATGTGGAATCAGCTTTGGCTAAGCCTCAGACCTGTACTTTGTGCAGTTCTCGCACAGATGATGATTGTGCTGTGGCACCGGAGAATGTGCTCACTGTTACCCAATGCGAGAGTCAGGTGAACAGCGATTGTTACTCCAGGATTCTGGATAATGGACACACTCAGCGAGGCTGCCTAACCAGCTTGGAGGATGAGGAATATCTGGATTGTCTAAGGGATAGCAACTCGACCAGGTGTTTGAGATGCACAGGGGAGAAGTGCAACCAAGAGGTGGGTTTTTTCTTGGGAAATTATTTAAAAAAATATTAATTATGTTGTATTTTTTCCAGCTTCAACCCGCTGACCGCTTGAGCTGCCAGATTTGTGATTCCAGCGAGGATGACAACTGTGAGGCTTCGCCCTCCGCTGCTGCTCTCTGCCTGCTTCACACTGGCAGTCAGCAGTGCATCACAAGCATCGATATCGAAGGCAACACCCTTCGTGGCTGCAGTGCCTCCTTGGAGTGTGATTCTAGCAGTGCCCGAAAATGCCAAAAGTGTGAGGGATCGGATTGTAATACAGCCAATCTGAAGAGGCTGGAGGATGGTCAGCCGGGGTTGTGGGGTCAGAACCTGCCCCTCAGCTGTGAGACTTGCAATGACACCACCGAATGCGCCTCTCCGACAACCGCAGCCTGTGCTAGCAGCACGGATTATTGTGTCACAGTCTTCAATGCCGAAGGATCTGTGACTGCCAAGGGCTGCAGCCAGGTGGTGGAGCAATCCTGGAGCACTTACTGTGATGCCAACAGTGGAAACTGTTTTAATTGCAACTCCAATGAGTGTAACTCTGCCCGTTCCCTGGATAATTACAACGAATGTATTTACTGCGATCGCGAAAACGAGGATTGTGAATCAAATCCGCAAAATGTCAAGACCCATCGGCTGTGTAATGGCCAATGCATGACTGCTCTGCGCAGGAGATCTATCCTAAACTTTGTTTATGACACCGTTCGAGGCTGCTTGGATGACAAAGATCCAGAGGATCAGGAAACCTGTATTGCCGGCTCTGATGCCCAATGTGTGGCCTGTTCTGGCGCCAACTGCAATGTGGATAACCTTTTGGAAGAGCGACTGAGCTGCTATCATTGCTCTAGCAGTGAAGAGTGCGAGGATCCTTCTGCCAGTCAGTGCAGTGAGTACAGCGCCGAGGATAGTTGCTATATACAGTTCAATGATGATGCCGATGTGAAGGCTATGGGTTGCCAGTCTGATTTGGATGAGGAATACGTGGAGGATAACTTCCATCAGCTGTTGTTCTGTAATACAACCAATTGCAATAACTTTGAGTTGCTACAAACGATCAAACCCACCAAGTGCATAGCCTGTGACTCCTCTGAAGATCCCAATTGTGTGACAGATCCCAGCAAAATCACTTTGATTGGCAACTGTGGAGTTTTGCCCTACACCAGCTGCATGATGAGGGTGACAAGTGAGTTAAATAACTCTTTTGAAACCTTTTAAAACCTTCTTAAACCCTAACCCCCCCTAACCCCTTTTCAGATGGCATCACCCAACGTGGCTGTTTGAGCAGCCTGCCTCGTGCTCAATTGACCGCCTGCCTGGCTGGCACTGGTCTTTGCCAGGTTTGCGAGGGTGATCACTGCAATGTGGACATTTACCCCGCCGATCGTCGTCAATGCCAACGCTGTAATTCCCTCACCGATCCAAATTGCTCATCCGCCCCGGATGCCGGCGAGCCGTGTCTTTATTATTTGGAAGACGAAGGCTGCAGTGCCAAATTGGTGGATGGCGAAACCTATCGTGGCTGCCAGCGTGAGTTCAAATGCGATGATTCAGACAAACAGCACTGCCGCCTGTGCTCCGGCAAGGACAACTGCAATGTGGCGGACCTCCTGAGCTCCTATATTGGTTATCCCAAGCACTGGGCCACTCCCCCTGTGAATTGTTACACCTGCAATGGCACTGACTGCCAGGGAGCCAGCGTGGGCACTTTAAGGAAATGTGTGGGAAATGATGAGCAAAACTGTGCCACAGTTTTCGATGAATCAGGCTTGGTTGTGCTGCGTGGCTGCTCTGATACCCTTTACGAAGATGCCGAGCTGCTGCAGTACTGCGACGAGAACTCCGGCAACTGTAAGTTCTGCAAGTCAACAGGCTGCAACAATGCCAAGGAGCTGAGCACCTACGTGGACTGCCTGTTGTGCGATGCAAACGATGGACCCGAGTGTGTTCGCAAAGTGGGAGATGTCTCACGTACCTTGTCCTGTCAGGGAAGCTGCTTCACTGGTCTCTATCCCCGCAATCGTTCGGAGGTGAATCCTGTGCTAGATCTGGCTCGTGGTTGTCTGGATGATTTGGAGTACGATGATCGACTGGCTTGTGCTGCAGGCACCTTGGAAAATTGTGTGTCCTGCACAGGTGCCTCATGCAACAAGGCTGATGTCCCCGAGGATCGTTTAAGCTGCAATTTCTGTGAGGATTCTGACTGTGAAACTCTAGGTAGTCAGCTCTGTTTGGGTCATCGGTCAGGGGATCAGTGCTACATTCATGTAGATGATCTCAGCGTGAAGGCCATGGGCTGTGCCAGCGATTTGACGGATACTTACCTTGTGGCCAATCGACGGGATTTATATTTGTGCTCTGGAGATGATTGCAACACCAAGGACAAGCTGCTGAATGGCACTGCCTGCAATGTATGTGACTCTGTCTCTGATGACAGATGCTTGATCGCAGAAGGTGTATTGTCTACTGTATGTCAGCACCAAATTTATCCCGATTGCTATACCTTCCTCAACGAAGGTGAGTTTATATTATTTACATTATTATTTTATCATTTATCATCGTATAACTTATTTGTAACTCCTTTTAGATGGCATCCTGCAGCGTGGCTGTCTCATGGACACAGATGATGCCCTCTTCGATGAATGCACTAGCTCTGGCAGCTCCAACTGCACTGTTTGCAACGAGAATAACTGCAACACTGTGCTGTATCCCTCGAACTGGCTGACCTGCCTGCGCTGTGATTCCTCCAGCGATGCTGACTGTGCCTTGAACCCCTCCAGCTACTCCAGCTATTGCCGCACCTACTCCGAGGACGATGTCTGCGTCACCAGCTTGTACAAGGGCCGCACTCGTCGTGGCTGCCAGTCGGAGCTGAATTGCGATGCTTCCCAGCCTGGAAGCTGCCGTGTTTGCTCTGGCGCTGATTGTAACGACGCAGATCTCCAATCCTCGTATGTGGGAGAGCCTGGCAAGTGGACTGATCTGCCTCTGAGCTGTTATGAGTGCAGCGATGTTGCCAGCTGTGCTGCCTTAAGTGGCGAACCCACCAAATGTGAGGGTAACAACAAGCAAACCTGCTCCACAGTCTTCAATGCCGAGGGTCAGGTGGTTGCCCGCGGTTGCAGTGATGCCGTTCAGGCCGCCAATGTGGATTATTGTGACCTTAACCCTGATAGTTGTCCTCAGTGCAAGTCGGATGGCTGCAACAGGGCTGTGTCTCTGGATGAATACGTGGATTGTTACTTCTGCGATGCCGAGGAGAACTCCAGCTGTGCTTGGGAAAAGCCTACGACGACCAGGAAATGTCTGGGTCAATGCATGACAGGCCTGTATCCACGCAGCTCCTCTTGGGACTCTGCCCTGCTGCCCACTCGCGGCTGCCTGGATGATCTAAGCGAGGCAGAGCGCACTTCATGCGCCGCTGGAACACATGCCAACTGTACAGCCTGCACGGGATCCTTGTGCAATGACAACGATGTGATTGAGAGTCCACAGGAGTGCTATGTCTGCACAGATTCCGAATGTATAGACATTGTTACCTCCAAGTGTCTGGCCTACAGGGAGCAGGATGAGTGCTACATCGCCTTTGATGACAACAGCCTGGTGGCCATGGGCTGTGCCAGTGACTTTGAGACGCAGGTGATCAAGGAGCTAGTGGCTCAGCAGCGGATTTTACTTTGCTCGGGTCAAAATTGCAATACACCCAACTCGACGCCTGATCCGAATACCTGTTTGACCTGCAGTTCTCTGGATGATTCACGCTGCGCCACCAATCCCAATCAGCTGCTCACCACAGACATTTGCTCGAAGCTGCCCTACACGGCCTGTGTCACCCAGATTGATGGAAGGGGAAATACCATTCGAGGATGCCTTTCCAGCTTGGGTGGAGATGATTTCTACGAATGCCAGACAGGCGCAGGAGAACTCTGTGAAACCTGCACAGGAGATCGTTGCAATGGCTTGAGTGTCTTCCCCGCAGATCGCAGGAAGTGCTATCAGTGTGACTCTGCCACGGATGCCAACTGTGCTGCCTCGCCCTCGAGCTTGTCCAGCACTGTGTGCCCCATTTACTCCACAGATGAGTCTTGTGTAACAACCCTGATCGATGGTATCACCCACAGAGGCTGCAACTCCTCTCTGAGCTGTTCGAATCCCTCGGATCCTAAGACCTGCAGGGTTTGCTCTTCTGCCGATGGCTGCAACACTGTTAATCTGGAGAAAGTCGGCGAGGAAGGCTTCCCGGGTATATGGCAACCAACTCCCATTAGTTGTTTGGAATGCACTGGCACTGCCTGTGCCTCGGGCGGTGGATCCCTCACCGAATGCTCGGGCTATGACAACTGTGTGACGGTCATTGGGGAGGATGGCGTAGTCAGCCAGCGTGGTTGCTCTGATCCTGTGTTTGCTGCCTCCACGTACTGCGATGAGAATCCCGCTTCCTGTCCAAGGTGCAACTCTAATGGTTGTAATACAGCCGACTCCCTGGACAGCTATGTTCAGTGTATTGTGTGCGACTCTAGCGAGGATGCCAACTGTGTCAACAATCCCTCACAGATCACCAAAACCCGGCAGTGCCATGAGCGTTGTGTCTCTGCTTTCCTGCCGCTGTTTGGAGAGACTGAAGATCCCAGCTACGCTTTGATTCGCAATTGTTATGACGACTTGGAAAAGGAGGATCGGGATGCCTGTACCGCAGGCAGCAAGCTTTTCTGTGCCACCTGTGAGGGCGCCAAGTGCAACTCGGAGGATTTGGTGGCCAGCCGGCAGAGCTGCTTGGTCTGCCAGGATGATGGTTGCCAGAAACCTGAGGCTCAGAGCTGTGCTAACTACAGGGAGAACGATGAGTGCTACATACAGTTTGATGAGGAGAGATCAGTGTCTGCGCTGGGCTGCTTGAGTGAGCTGAGCCACGAGGATATTTACCTGTTGAAGCGCAACAAGAGACTGTTGACCTGCAGTGAAGGCGATTGTAATACCCTGGAATCCATACCCGAAAGTGATAGCTGTGCTTTGTGCAGTTCCCGCACAGATGCCTCGTGTGCCATCAGCCCGGCGAGTGTGAGCAGTGCCACAAATTGTGGTCTAAGCGGCTTCCCTGAGTGTTATTCCCGGGTTCTGTCCGATGGCAGCACTGAAAGGGGTTGTCTCTCCAGCCTGGAAGATGATGAGTTCCTTTCCTGCTACAATGGAACCTCGAGCAGCTGCTCTTCCTGCCAAGGAAGTGCCTGCAACAAGCAGTTGTATCCTGAAAATCGTCGTTCTTGTCATGTTTGCAATTCGGAAACGGATTCCAATTGCCACTCCTCGCCCGATAGCCTCACCGTGTGCTATCTGTACGAAGCAGATGATCAGTGCGTGACCAATTACCGCAATGACGTCACCTACAGGGGCTGCTCCTCCTCGCTGAGCTGCGAGGCGAATGCCAAGACCTGTGTTTACTGCGAGGGCGATGGCTGCAATGAGGTTGATCTCGCAGCCAAGGCGGATGACAATATTGGCAAGTGGCAGGATCTGCCACTGACTTGTCGCACTTGCGAAGGAGCCGAGGCCTGCCAGGCGGAGGATGTACCTTCGGTCAAATGCCAGAACAACAACGAACAGAGTTGTATGACCGTGTTTAATGCCGATGGAGTGGTCATCCAGCGCGGCTGCCAGGATAATCTCGAGGCAGAGACATCAATTGCCACCTGGTGCGGTTCCAATGCTGCCAGCTGTCCTTTGTGCAAGTCCAACAATTGCAACAATGCCACTTCTTTGAGTCAGTACAAGACCTGCGTTTACTGTGACTCCTACAAGGATTCTACTTGTGTTTCCAATCCCACGAGTGGCAACCACAGGACCCGCCAGTGTCAGGGCCAGTGCATGACTGCTTTGTATGGCAGCTCTTCAGCTGGTTTGGATCTCATTCGTACTTGCCTGGACGACAAGGAGGAAGCGGATCAACTCATCTGCGCCAGCGGCAGTGACTCCACTTGCTCTGCCTGCAACGAAGACTCCTGCAACACCGACAGCCTGCCAGCGGATCGTCTGAGCTGCTACACTTGCGATGGCGATGATTGTGAGGATCCTCAGTCGCAGCAGTGCGTGATTTACAAGGAACAGGATAGCTGCTTCTTGTGGGTGGATGAGGACAACAATCTGAAGCAACTGGGCTGCCTGAGCTCTTTCCGCAATCAGGATCTTGAGAGTATATTGAAGACCAAGCGCATTGCTGTCTGCGAGGGTGAAAACTGCAATGTTCCCACACTTCAGACGCCAGTGCGTTGTGCTGTTTGTGATTCTCGAGAGGATCCCACTTGTGCCACGAATGCTCAGTCGGTGGGCAACATCCAGACTTGCAGTCAGATGCCGCACACGGGTTGCTTCACCAAGTTGGAGGAGGGTGAGTGGGGAGAATGGGTTGATGTTGAGGGATTTTTAGTAATTTAATTAATTTAATTTAATTTTTAGATGGTTCCACCAACCGTGGCTGTCTTTACGACCTGGATCAGTCACCGTTTGTCTCCTGTCTTCTGGGTAACGATGCCAACTGCACTACCTGCTCCACCGATGGCTGCAATCGTGAGGTAATTACTACTTAAAAATCTCCCTAAAATAACTTACAAGATATAAAATATCTAAACCTTTAACAGATCTTCCCTGCCGATCGCCAAGTTTGCTATTCCTGCACCTCTGCCGATGACTCTACCTGTGAGTCTGATCCCAGTTACACTTTGGCCTGTCCCTGGGTCAGTGATACAGAGACCTGCAAGACCTTCCTCTCCGGCAATGTCACCACTCGTGGCTGCAGCAGCAGCGTTGAATGCGATTCCAGTGATTTCCGCAATTGCCGCAGTTGCTCGGGCAGCGAATGCAATGCCATTGACTTGGCCAATCGTGAGGATGATGGTTGGCATGGCATCTATCAGACTCTCCCGCTAAAGTGTCACTCTTGCGTGGGCGAGCATTGCTTGAGCTCCTTGGGGCCAGCTGTGACTTGCTCTCCGAACATTGAACAGGATTGTAAGATTGTCTTTGACGCGGATGGCGTCACTGTCCGTCGTAGAGGATGCTCTGATGATGTAGATGACTACGAGGATAGGTATTGCAGAAAGAACCCAGAGCTGTGCTTCACCTGCAAGTCCAACGAGTGTAACGATGCCTGGGCCACCTCGGAGTTTGTGAGCTGTACCTTCTGCAGTTCGGAAAATAATGAAACCTGCATCACGGATCCCACGGAGACGGGTCTGAGCAAGCGAAACTGCAAGGGACAGTGTCTGGTGGCTCTGAATGGCGAGGCCCTGGTACGATCTTGCCTGGACGATAAGGAACTGTATGATCGCAGTGACTGCACCACCGATGAGAGTGGCACCAACTGTGCCTCCTGCTCGGGAGCCGACTGCAATACCTTCTCGTATCCTGCGGACAGGCTGAGTTGCTACAGCTGCGCCGATGACAGCTGCTCGAGCAGCAAACTGCAGGCTTGCCTGGCCTACAGGGCGGATGATTATTGCTTTGCCAAATACGGAACCAATGGCGGCGTTGAGCTGCTGGGCTGTGCCAGCAGCCAGAATAGTTCCAGCCTGGAGGAGTGGCAGGAGGAGAATAAGCTGTACACCTGCCAGGGCAGTGAGTGCAACGAGCTCGGTCGCTTGCCCAGCGAGGGCGAGTGTCTGTCGTGTGACTCCAGCAAGTCGCTTGAGTGTGCCCAGGATCCTGCGAGCATCACATCCTCGATTACCTGCCATGCTCCCAACTCGGAGTGCATAACCCGCCTGGAGAATGGACACACCATCCGTGGGTGCAAGAGTGCCTTGAGCAACACTGAAAGTGCTGCCTGCACGGCCAATGGAAGCTGTTCTGTCTGCTCGGGCGCCAAATGTAATGCCGAGATCTTCCCCAGCAATCGCCGGCGTTGTCACATTTGCAACTCCACCGCCAATCCGGATTGTGCCAAGCAACCCAATCACCAGGCTGTGTGTCCCATTTATGCCCAGGACGATGTCTGTGTGACGGCTTATAACGATGGTCTTTTGCGACGAGGTTGTGCCAGCGAGCTGGAGTGCGAGATCGATAGCGAGGATCATTGTCAAAAGTGCTCCACGGATGGCTGCAACACTGCGGAGCTCACGGGCTCTGCTGGGGCTTTGTCTGGCCTGGGATTGGGTCTCACCTTGCTGCTCGCCTGGTGCATCAGCTACACTCAGCGGCTGTAGGAGGAGAAGGTGTTTCCATTATCCAATATAATTAAGTAGATGTATATAGAGTACGCTTATGTAATTAGATTGCTGTGCTGACGATAGAGGCTTCTTTTTTCGGACCTCGAACAATCTACCAAACGATTTGTAAATAAACCAAAACGATAAATATAAATATAAACAATATTTAAGGGTTTTAAGGGGGTTTGAGTGTGAGAAGTTGAAGAATAATATCTTTTTTAAGAGCATATTAGAAATATTTTATAAAAAAAATGCCTATAATTATTTAAAAAATTATTTCTCTAGATTTTCCTGTACAAATATTAAGACAAAAGTATTTTTTAATAGAATATTAGACAGATTTTTATCGGAAACCCTATAAAATATTCCTCTAAATATTTAAGAACTTAATTCTCTATAGCTTCCTCAAGAACTACCCTTCCTAACTTACATCCCAAGTCTTAGCAGCATCCTAAAATTCCTTTCCTGCAATATTCCCTATTTTCTTAACGCCTGTCTAGCCTCAAAACTCCTTCAGTTTCTACACCTTCGATTCCGCTGAGTGAAGCCAGACGAAGGATTTTCCTTCTCCCCTTTTTCCACCTCAATTTTTCGCTTGAATAAAGTTGAAAAGTGAAATTGCCTCTCTTGGTTCCTCCGAAAAAAAGAAAACAACAATGGACCAACGCAAAAAGTTGCCAAGAAATTGCAAAACGCAGCCATTGGAAATAAAATGCAAATGCAGAAGGCAAATGCGTTGCGATGTTTGTCTTTAGTGGAATTTAAAGCAAATTGAAAACAAAGAAAATACTATATAGTCCATATATAAAGAGAGTCTTGTCAAGATCAAGATTGTGTGGGGAATCCCAGAAAAACTTGTCGCCAGACCATTTGATTTCGTTTTAATTGCTGGCCTGAACGATAAGCAATTGCGTTTTAAGATTTATGGCCGGCAATTAAGTGGTTTGACAACGATTTAATGGCAAATTACACAAGAATAGCCACAGAGACATGTGTAGGCGGAAAGAAAAGACAGTGGAAAATGGTGAGGGCGGTTCCCTGAGTAATGTGTATTAAATGAACTTATTGATGGCTCAGTTTTACCAGAGAAAGTGCTTGTTATGCTGTTTTTATTTTATTGCTTTCAATATCTCTTAAAGGTTTTTATTTACTAGTTTATTGTGGGTATTACTTAAGGGTTGCTGGTAATTTATAAAGCCAAACTAGCTTTTTAAATAAATATGGCTTGCATTTTTATAACCCTGTTCAAGTTTAATTATTTGAGTAGCTTTTATTAAAGACAGAATGTCTGTAGTTAATTTATTTATTTCTTACATGCATTCATCGATCAACCTGTTGTGGTTTTATTTTTTCGCTGCCATATCGCCTTGCACCTGTCAAAACAAACTGACTGCCAGTTAACCCAAAGCAGCAAGTTGACCAATTTATTTTGCCGCGTTTATCACATCGCCTAACTCGCTTTTCCCCCCGGTCATTTTCCCCCTTCTGAATTTTCTCGCTGGCTTGCTGACAGCGACAGCCGCTTTTAAAATCTATTCGTTTTTTTTTGGCCAAACTACTGCCAAAGAGCCTGTTTTGTAGAGCGACAGAGCAAATAAAATTTAATAAACCGCTTTCCGGCTTCAAAGGCTAAGAGAGTTATGAGCCACGAAATAAATTATTTTCGGGTTTTGTCATTTGATTAAAATGTTTGCTGGGAAAATTAATTGCTGCACAGGATCGTGGTGGGAGGGATTTTTATATATTCAATATGGGAAGCATTATAACTCAAATAATTTAGCAGAAATTTAATTTTACTATTAAAAGAAAGATTTAGGAAGGGGAAACCCTTTTTTTTACAAAATAAATTTTATTTAAAGGGAGTATAAATAGAATAACTTTGTTAATGTATTAAATGTTATGGAAATGTCTCTATTTAATATTTAAAATATTTTAAAAATTCGAAAAGCGCCATTTTAGCTCTTTAAAAAATTAAAGAAACCAAAATAAAATAATTAAAGCTTTTCAGGTCTCCAAATAAATACAAAATTGCTGACTTTAAGTACTCAATCTTTCCCCATTCAATGTAATTTCCGCAGCACTTGTTCGCTTCTGCCCCAACTGGCACGAGAAGATTGCAACACATGTGTGACAGTGCAACATAAACATACATATACATATATATATATATACATATATATACATATATATATATATGTACATAGTTGGGAATCCCACTCGTCATCTTCAGGAGGTGTACGTGTACGTGTCTCTGGCGTCTTATTAGTTTTGGCGCTGGACGCGCATCGTGGCCAAAGGAAATTAAAATTATTCAAGCAGTAAATTCAATTTAATTATAGCCAGAGCAAGTAGGAAAAAAAATCAGATGAAAATTATTAATTAAATAAAATTACAAAAGTGGAATATTACATGAGAATTACTTGAGGAATTTTTTGGGGAAGAAAAAACCATTTAAAAGGCAGGAAAATAATAAACAAGGGACTATTATTAAGGAATTACATTTTTAAAATAACTGCACTTAATTATGGAAATCATTTTAATTTTATTTTAATAAATCAAACCTTCTATAGTTTCGTTAAATATTTTTTATAAATTTATTAAGCTTTTATTCTCTTATTAAAAACCAACAAACCCAATACCCTTTTAAAACAGCAACCATCTGCCTTTTAAAAACTAAATCCAAAAAAAATAAAATATATACATACGTATGTATATTTTTATATAGATCCACGCGGCATTATTTAAATTGAATTTTTATAAAATTAAGTTGATTGTATTACAAAGAGAGACGGAGAGGAGGGGAACTTGCAGAGTGAAAATTTATATTCTATGTTGGTCTCTGGGCTTAAGCGATATTTATTTATGGCCGCCAACTTGTTTGTTGTCCCTACGCCCTATGTCCTTCCCCAGCTCACCCATATCCTACCATGGTATCCCTAACAGCATTGGGCTTATATTTTATTTATTTTCCTTTTCGGGAAAACAATTGAACAATTGATTTGCGTGCATACGAATTTGTTACAGGGATTTAAGTTGAATGATTTATGGTTACGTGGATTCGTTACAGTTTTTTTTTTGTTGTCCAAGGCATTGCAAGTGCATTGAAATTTAAATAAATCCAAACAAATGTTAAGTTCTTTTGGAATTAAATAAATTGTTGAAAATTGTGTACTCCTTTGGCAATATTTGTTTTTTAATTGGTTTATTTGCTTTAGTTTCGCCCATCTTTTTCGGTATATTAGCTTTTCAGACTTGAAAACAAATCACGCATACGCAACGTTATCCGGGAAATGCCACCAATTCGCATTGAAGTTGGCAAACGTTTAACAATTTCTGGCGCATCGCGTCTAGTTGGCACCATTTGGTCAGCTTCCAAAGGGAACCAGGCAGAACCCAAATAAAAAAGCAACAAAAAAGACTCAGAAAGCTCAGATAGAAAATATGAAGGCTTTGGTATCCTGGAATTATATTTAACTTTAATATTCCTACAGGAATTTTGGATTTCTATATAATTTATAGTAAGAAATGCCCAATTTAGTTCCTGAGAGGTTTTTTTTAATGTTTACCTATAAGTTTCATGTCTTATTTTACTAGCAATAATTAATGAAATCCTTTTTTATAATATTTTATTTTCTGAAACAATTTATACATGTAAATAAAATTCAATATACTCTCTTCTACCCTGTAAACACCATTATTTTTTTGTTTTAAATATATACACAAATAAATTAAGCCATCACAAGCAATAAAAACGGACGCAACGCAATGCAGAGCGGAATTTTGTGAGTTTGGCGCCGACCAGGGTTGCCAGGCGCCGTAGCGACGGGGCCAACAACCCTGTCGCATCATCGTTTTCCATTAAATCCGTTTCTTTGCCTTTACAATTTTGGTTCATTTTTTTGTTGTATTTTTATACCCTGCAAGGGCATTATAATTTTATTCAGAAGCTTGAAACGCAGTGAAGACAAAGATTTTTTTAACTAAAAAGAAACAAGCATCCCCTGCTTTTCGAATGGAAATTAATTAATTTTTGGTTTAGTTATGAATAATTTCAAGGGTATACAAACTTCTGTTGCCCAAAGTCAGCTTCCTTTCATCTTTTTTTTTTTGGCGAGAGTTAGATAAATGTAAATAGGAAATGGAATGCATGACTTGCGCTAAAGAAAATGTCTAAATTTTTTGCCATTCTGGTGACCCGGTCAATGGTCGATATATATATATATTTTACAAAAAAGGATCTTATACCAGGGACTTCCCAGGAGGTGTGAAAAATTGTGTTAGTTGGACAGGCCACCCCGGGGACTTGTAGTTAACAAATGGCTTAAAGGACAGAAGGAGTTCTTTAATGCATTTAAAATATATAATTTCTGTTATTTGTCACGTAAATTGTTCCAGCTTGAGTTGGTCCTTTCTCGCTCTCAGTCTCTCTCTCTGTCTCTTTCTGTTTCTAATAGATATTGCACCTGGGCGGAAAGGACATGTAATGCATTTGGATTGCCGCTTAATTAACCAGCACGTACTCCCAGTGACCCCCACTGGGTGTCAGCTGTTGCAAATATTTGGCATGTGGCGCCAACTCGGTATTCCACTTAATTAGCATTTTCCCTTAACAACAGAGAGGAAAAATTATTAGAGAAATTGTAGAGAAAAATGGTTTCCAGTGTTCGCAATAATTATAGAACAAAAATAAGTAAAATTCTACCTAAAACCTGTTCTAAATTATGTTGAAATAATATTCTATTTTACTCTACGTTTATTTTTATTTCTTTTTTGATTTATTTCCTCTCTTTCTATTAATTATGCACCCAAATTTTCCCCCTGTGCACTAGCATAATTTAATGAAATTCAAAAAACGCGCTTTAGTCTACGTTTAGTGGCACCGTTTAGTTCCTAATTTATGTTGCCAAATGATAAAGTAAATGGCCAACGATTACATGGGGTCATATGTTTGGATTTCCACCAAGCGATAATGGGGGATTCCCAGTGACTGCAACTATCTACCAACTAACTATGTATATACATATATTTTTTGGTTAAGGCGACGATTTATTGAACCTGGCGACTTATCAGCGACAGCAGAGAGCCAGAACAGAACAACCCTCTAACTCAGGCAGTTGGTCAAGGCTAGCCACCCTCCAAAAAATATACAGAGATTCTGCAGGAAGTTAAGCGTAAACGATGCTGACACTGACACAGATACAGAACAGAACTACAGGGGAGTTGTGGGAAGGAAGGAGTAAGGATGTATGTATTTCCGGGGAGGAGTTCGGTTGACTGGTGCCAATTTTGCTGTTGATTACAACACTCGACCCCGATACCTTCACCCTCCAGCCGCTTGACAAGGGTCAAGTGAAAGTTTTACGACTTTCACCAAAGCTAAACTGTTTTCCAGCCGCCCCCCAGGCTCAGTCCACTTTGTTTATTTTTAAGTTTAATTTAAAAGAAGATTGTTCCAAGGCAGATTTAACTAAAGGAAAACAGGATGGATGGAAAAGTGTGAAAGGAAATTGAACTACCTGTGAGTGACATTTTTTTGGAGTAAGAGAAGGGAAACCCTTTGAAAAAAATAGAACAGAATAGTTAAAGCTTTAATTCTCAAAAAATCAATAATCCCTGCTACATAAACAACGCACTGCAACTTTACTGGACTTCCAGCGAGCAGAGATATATCATATCTGACCAAAAATGCTCTACAAAAGCCAAAGCCCTGCACTAAATCTTCCCTCCAGAACAGAGAGAGAGAGAGAGAGGGATGTGGAGACAGACTGCCCTAGCCGGTGCAGGTTTTTGGCATCGCTGCCAAAATCATACATCAATTTGGGGACATTCGTCAGTGCCAGGCCACAAATGTGACATGGACCAGCGACGGAGGCCACGCGGAATATTTCACCACATCGAGAACCAGATACCACCAGAGGCCCCAGGACTGTGGACCCCAGACAGCAGAGAGGGGTGCCTGCTGTACATGGCTGCAACATTGTCAAAACAATTAATCATTGATGAAGAAAATGCGCATGGAACCAGCAAATGGCCGCTTGACTGGCTTATTTGTGCCCGGACAGAGATTCCGCCTGGTAGCCTAAATTATGTAGGGAACAAGACCACAAATTAGACAAATTTTCGCATGATTATTTCAATTACAACGGAATGATTATATATATAGATTTAACGCCTCCGGAGATTTGTGTAAAACCCGGTCTCTCAGTCGGAGAAATCCAATTAAATGCAAGACTGAACTGTAATGAAGCTTGAATTATAATTGAAAATTTGAGCAGTCAATAATTATGGACTTTGGGTTATAATTTCATATGCATATTGATTTAATATAGAGTTGGTATACGACTTCCGTTTATTAATAGAGCTTTATTTAACATTTCTAATAAAATATAAACTAATATCCCAACTTATAAGGCTTTAGCTTGCTTGATGAACAATTTTCTTTATGGATTATTGGTCATTTTGGGTCATTTTATTATTATTAAATTTTTACATCATTTAAATATGTCAACAAACATGGCTTTTATGGCACCGATTTATTTATATTCCATTCTCCCCCATTTCGTGTAATAACGGGTCAGTTTTGACGGCCTTGTTTACGACTTCATTCCCATAGAATTAATGAGTCGTTATGGGGAGCATAAAATATGCAATCGATGGAAACGAGGGCAAGTTCCCAAACTTGAAAGTTAGGAGAAAAAAAATCTGAATCACCTGTCGCCAGCATTCGATTTTAATTTTATTGGAAATGGTCAATTTCTTGGGGTTACAAGGGCATTAAAAAAAAGGTGCCATACCCGGTGCCCACTTTGACGTTTTATGTTTGGTTAAAAAAATCTCGAAAAAGCCTAAGCTTGAAAAATTGAGTCAGCAAGTAGAAGCGGCTAATTGTTTATGGGTTAGTCAGTTCGAAATACTTTGCGGCATTGTAAATATTGGCTTACTAGTAAGGTTTTAATAAAAAGTAGCTGTAATTTAGTATTTTAATAAATCAATTTACTAAAAAAATATAGAAAAAACACAAATGATTTCATTTTCTTTGTACAAAAATTTTTATAAAGCTCAAATACTAAATTTCTGACGTTTCGGGAATCGCATTACCCTGTAATTAATCCATTATAAGGCCTTGCGTGCCAAGGAACCATTGCATGCCGCACTCGAGAATTGCATGCAAATTATTGCAAGTATGTTGAGCATGCCCGAAAAAATCATTACACATTTTTAAGCTGTTTTTTTTGTGTTGTGGAAACCTCTTTCAACAAGTACAGGTCATAATCGTAGTAGGTTCACCTCAGAAAAAAAGTGGTATCGCGTGTCTAGACTTGAGACGATGGCCATTGCCTTTGCGTGAGTCTTGATGCGATTCTGCTGGTGATTTTCCCCCGGGCCGAGGTGTGGAAACTCTCTTGATCTGAAGGAAACCGCCAGACATTTTCTTTCTTATATTTTGCACCTTCACTTTTTCGTGCCCGCAAAATTCAGGAAAGATGGGAAGAGTAAAGGTAGCAGGAGGTAGGAAAATGAAACGTTCTCTCTTTGGCTGCGAGTGCGGGACGCAAATGGAATAACTAATTAAATTTTCAACTGCAAATGAACAGGAGCCGGGATAGGATAGGATAGGATAGGATAGTAGTTCCCACTGCCTGGCTAACTGCCGGTTTAATTAACTTGGCAGATAAAATTTTATGACAGCCAGGCTAACGTGCATAGCCAAACATAATCTATTCGGTGTAATAGCCACATTCATGGCTGAGTGGCTCACTGGCTGAATGGTGCTCGTTGTCCTAATGGTTGTCTATGCAAATATGTTGCAATATCCACTTCTATCCCTTCCATCAATTTTATTATTGCTCCCAGGTTCTCCCACAAAATACAAAAAAAAAATACGAGATACAAAAATAAAAAAAAGCAAACAGAATTATCCAGGCAACACCTTTCCACGCGTCGCGCATAAATCAAAAGTGAAATTTTTTACACGCACCCAACTGTCTGTGAAAAATTTTCCATTTTCATGTGCTCGTTGTCGCTGGTCAAGGGGTTCAGGGGGTCATGTGTCAGACTGCCAACCATTGCCCAACAATTTTGTAATTGTTTTTTGTGGCTTTTTACCGTAGGGAATTAAAAAGAACCTTAAAGATACAACTGAAATTAAGAGATATTCGGGAAAATACATAATTAAAGCTTAATCAGTAAGAATTTTGACTAGCAGTTCGATTTCGTTGGGAATTGGGGCTTAGGATTTTTAACAGCACTCAAAACAAGAAAGGAAGCTAA